>JAAAKG020189366.1:7398-24853 GCA_010014905.2 Druon quercuslanigerum | reverse complement strand
GTCTCAAGCCAAAAAAATGAATTTTGAATCCAAATAGTTGAATTTTTCATCCAAAAAGGCGAATTATCAACAAAAAAGTTTAATTTTTTCCAAAACGTATGGTTTTTTACAAAATAGTAAATTTTTTATAAAAAGAATTATATTTTCAATTAATTATTTGAATCTTTAACGGAAAATAAATAAATAAATTAGAATTTTCAAACAAAAAAGATTAAACTTCAACCTAACAGATAAATTTTTTACTAAAAAGATTAAATTTCTCCTAGTAATGACGAATTTTAAAGCCAAAAATCGAATTTCTAAATACAAAAAAGATTAATTCTCAACCAAAAACGTATTAGTTATATTTTCAGGTCCAAAAATTAATTTTCTACCAAAAAGATGAATTTTTAGTAAACCAAAACAAAATATTTTAAACCAAAAATAGGATAATTAAATTTTCAGCTGAAAAATTAATTTTAAATTTAAAAAACAGAGTTACAAAAAATACATTTTTAAATTTTCTACAAAAAATATGTTTGTTTTTTTTTGCAAAATAGTAACATTTTTATAAAAAGAATTGAATTTTTAATTCATTTTTTGAATCTCTGAAAGAAAATACATAAATAAATTAATTAGAATTTTCAAACCAAAAATATTAAACTTCAACTAAAAACAATTGATTTTTTAACAAAATAGTTGGATTTTCAATCTAAACGATAAATTTTTAAGTAAAAAGATTAAATTTGTACTAAAAATTACGAATTTTAAGGGCACCAATCGAATATCTAAATAGAAAAGATGAAATCTCAACAAAAAACGTAATAGTTATATTTTCAGGTCAAACAATTAATTTTCAATAAAAAAATGAATTTTCTACGAAAAAGATGAATTTTTAGACAACCAAAAAAAAGGTTTTTAACAAAAAATGGGATAATTAAATATTCATATAGGAAATTAATTTTAAATTAAAAAAACGCAATGGAAATAAAATAATTTTTTAAATCTTCTACCAAAAACATTAAAATACAACCTGAAAGAAAAATTTGTTACCTATATTTTTAACAAATTAATTAATTCTTTAACCAAATTGTTTTTTTCTCAAGCCAAAAAAAATGAATTTTTTAGAAGATGAATTTTCGATTCAAATAGTTGAATTTTTAATCCAAAAAGGCGGATAATCAACCAAAAAGTTTAATTTTTGGCACAAAATATGGTTTTTTACAAAATAGTAAAATTAAAAAAAAAGAATTGAAGTTTCAATAATTTATTTGAATCTTTACAGCAAATAAATAAATTAATTAGAATTTTCAAACAAAAAAGATTAAACTTCAACCTAGCAAATAAATTTCTTTAACTAAAAAGATTAAATTACAACTAAAAAAGACGAATTTTAAAGTCAACAATCGACTTTCTAAATACAAAAGATAAAGTCTAAAAAAAAAACGTAAAAGTTATATTTTCAGGTCATAAGATTAATTTTCTACCAAAAAGATGAATTTTTACCAAACAAAAAAAGGATTTTCAACAAAAAATGGGATAATTAAATTTTCAGTTAAAAAATTAAGTTCAAAATAAAAAACACAGTTGCACAAAAATAAATTTTTAAATTTTATACCAAGAAAATTAAAGTTCAACCTAAAAGAAAAATTTTCCACTTAGATTTTTAACAAATTAGTTAAATTTTTAACCAAATCGTTTTAGTCTCAAGCCAAAAAAATGAATTTTTAGAAGATGAATTTTGAATCCAAATAGTTGAATTTTTCATCCAAAAAGGCGAATTATCAACAAAAAAGTTCAATTTTTGGTACAAAATATGTTTTTTTTTGCAAAATAGTAAAGATTAAAAAAAAGAATTGAAGTTTCAATTAATTATTTGAATATTTAACAGCAAATAAATAAATAAATTAATTAGAATTTTCAAAGAAAAAAGATTAAACTTCAACCTAACAGATAAATTTTTTACTAAAAAGATTAAATTTATCCTAGTAATGACTTAAAAAATTAAGTTTAAAATTAAAAACAGTTTTAAAAAAAATTGTGAAATTTTCTACAAAAAAAATATAAATGTTAACCAAGAAGAAAAGTTTTCGACGAGAATTTTTAACAAATTAATAAAATTTTTAACCACATTGTTAAAGTCTCAAGCCAAAAAAACGATTTTTTTAAACAACGAATTTTGAATCCAAATATTTGAATTCTTCGCCCAAAAAAAGCAAATTATCAAGAAAAATTTTTAGTTTTTATCAAAAAAGATGATTTATTGCAAAATAGTAGAATTTTTATTTAAAAAATTGAATTTTCAACCTAAAAAGATGAATGTTCAATTAATTAGTTGAATCTTTAACAGAAAATAAATAAATAATTTTATTATAATTTTCAAAACAAAAAAATTAAACTTTAACTAAAAATAGTTGCAATTTACAAAGACTTAGTTAAATTTTCTATTCAGAAAGACGAATATTCGACAAAATAGTTAGACTTGTACGAGGATAGACGAAATTTTAACCAAATATTAACATTTTTTATCAAATTAATTAATTTTCAACTCAATAGATAATTTTTTGTAAAAAGAGTTAAATTTTTAACTTTCAAAAAGTTATTTGAGTTTTCAATTTAAAAAAAAAATGTAAAAAAAACTAATATATTATATTTCGACCAGAAGAGATGAAATTTGTACCAAAAGACAAGAATTTTACAACAAAAAATATTAATTTTGAACAAATAACGCATGGATTTTTTAACTTATACATATGCGAATTGTCTAATAAAAAACGATAAATTTTAAAGAACAAAAATACAAATTTTCCACAAAACAGTGGAATTTTCAACCAAATGATTACACTTTTAACAAAAGATGAGTTCTTGGTGAAAAATTTAATACTTGATATTTTCAACAGAAAATATTCAAATTTCAAATAAAAAAAAACAGTTAAAATCAACCAAAAAAGATGAATTTTCAACGAAAGTTTTTAATTTTTATTCCAAGACTGACAGAGAGATGAATTTTCTACTAAAATTATGAAACTCAATAAAATTTTTAATAAATAAAGATAATTCCTCAACGAAAAATGTAATAGTTTATATATTCAACCAAACAAGGTTTTACTTTAAAATAAAAACCTCATCAACTAAAATGACCAATTTTCAACTAAATATTTGTATCCTCGAACAAAATAGATTAATTTTTAACAAAAAAGATAAAATATTTACCAAAAAACATTTAAAAAAATTAATTTTAAACCAAAAAATGTGACGATTAAAAATTTTTTTTAAGTTTTAATCATAGAGTAGAATTTATAACTTAAAGAGATAAATTTAAAGCCAGAATATAATAGAAGACTTTTAATTTATAGCAATTAATTATATTTTAAATAAAAACAGAAAATTTGTTAACAAAATAGTTGAACTTTTAACTCAAAACTTAACTTTCAACACCAAAAAAAGATTTCCTAACCAAAAAATATGATTTTTTTAACAAAATTGTTGAATTTTCATTTAAAAAAATTAATAATTAACAAAAAATCCTATTTCAATAAAATGTTACATGTTTAACTAATAAAATAAATTTTTAATTAGGTACTTTAACTTCCATCGAAGTAGTTGTATTATCAAGGAAAAAATATGAATTCTCGACGAAAAATTTATTAGTTAAATAGTAAAATTTACAGTTAAGAAAATTAATTTAAAAACAAAAGCAAACAAATGTTAACAAATTAGTTAAATCTTTAACTAATTTTCAACAGAAAAAAATTTAATTTTCAATCAAATAGTTGAATTTTCAAGTAAAAATGATTTTAAAAAAATATATTAAATGAGAAATACTTAGACTTTCAGCTAACAAAATTAATTTTCAAACAAACCAAAACAAAAAACGAATTTTCAATAAAACAGTTAAATCTTTATCTAATAAAAGTAATTTTTAATCAAAATTTGAGTCGTCAACTAAAAACGATCAATTTTTAACAGCAAATGTAATTTTTAAGCAAATACATGTGATTCATTTTCTAAAAAAAACATGATTTAACAAAATACACGAATTTTCAAAGAATTGAATATTTCAACAAAAAGCGATTAATTCTCCTCCGAAAATAGAATTTTTAGTTACAAAAATAAGTAAAAAAAAAAAACTAAACAAAATATTTAAATTTTTAATCAATAAAATTAATTTTCTACCAAAGTTAAAATTTTAAAATGAGAGTGGACAACTGAATTTTTCAGTTACAAAAATTAATTTTCAAAAAAAAATGAATTGTCAACAAAAATATTTTTTTTCAACATAATACTTAAATCTTCAACCAATAAAATCCATTTTAAACAAAAAATAAAATATTCGACAGAAAATGGAATATTAACATTTTTAGTTACAAAATAAATTGAAAAAAGAAGTTTCAACCAGAATTTTTTTTTTTTAATAACTTGAAACAAAATATTTACGTTTTTAATCAATAAAATTAATTTTCTACTAAAATTTAAATTTTGAAATGAAAATGGAAAACTTAATTTTTCAGTTACAAAAATGGAAAAAAATAAATTGTCAACAAAAAAATTAATTTTTAACAAAATACTTAAATTTTTAACCAATAAATTCCATTTCGAACAAAAAATAAAATATTCAATAGAAAATGGAGTACTTTAATTTTTAGTTACAAAAATCAATTTAAAAAAAGAAGTTTCAACCAGAAAAAAAACAAATAAAAAAAACTTCTAAGAAAATATTTAAATTTTAAACCAATAAAATTAATTTTCTACCAAAATTTAAATTTTCAAATGAGAATGGTAAACTGAATTTTTCAGTTAAAAAAATGAATGTTAAAAAAATATGAATTGCCAACAAAAAAATTAATTTTCAACCAATAAAATTCATTTTCAACAAAACATGAAATATGCAAGAGAAAATGAAATATTTAAATTTTTAGTTACAAAAATTATATAAAAAAATAAAATAAATTAAAAAAAAGATGAATATAAAAAAAACTGTAAAGAAAATATTTAAATATTAAACCAATGAAATTAATTTTCTACAAAAATTAAAATTTTCAAATGAGAATGGAAAAGTTAATCTTTCAGTTACAAAAACAAACTTTCAACAAAATAGTTCAATCTTCAACCAAAACCTAAATTTAATCTTAAAAAATTAATTTAAAAAAATTAGTTTTTAACAAAATAGTTCAAATTTCCACGAACTAGTTGAATTTTTGACAAAATAGTTTTATTTTCAAAGAAATAGTTGAATTTTAAACAAAAGTATAATAGTTGATTTTTCAATTAAAAAAAAAACAATTCTTTTTCAAAAAAGTGAAACAGAGGGGAATAGGGAAAATGAGTGAAATCTGAAATACTAACCCTTCTCTGTCTGCGCAGGGATTTTCATTTAGCCAGAGATTTCGTAAATTTGGCAAATCTTGCAGGAAACAGACTTCATTCAAGTCCTGGATATTATTTTTCCTCACAAATAAATCCCGCAGATTCATGCAGTATTGAAAAGGCGCCAGAGTATCGATGCCATTGACACTATAAAATAATTCATAATATTATAATTTCTGAAAATTTCATTGATTTTTGTTTAACAAATTCTGCTTTCTTTTTTACATATTTTATGCTGTATACAATGTTTTTTAAATATAAATTTATTCATAATTTTGAAATAAATCTCCCTCTGACTCCGCGGGGATTCAAATCAGAAGACCTGGGTTCGAATCCCAGCCGAAGTAGAAAGTATTTTTTCACAAATTTAAATACAAATACAAAAAAAAAATACAAAATACCAAATTATAAAAATCTGGTACAGATTAGCTTATTATTTTATTAGTTATTATAATTAAAAAAAGAAAGATATTTCTAAATTTCAGGGTGGTCGCACAACTACATTTTTAAACTTTCCTCACTTTTCCCTGACTAATTTTTCATTTACCCTGAAAATTAATATTCAAAGACCAAAATCTTAAAAATTTAACATTTTTAAACAAGAATCTTGTATAAAAGCAATAAAAAAATTTCAGATTAAAATTAAAAAGTTTCAAATACATTTATTTGAATCTTCGGACAAAATTTTTTTTGAATAATAGAAATTTAGACCAGAAAAGATAGAATTTTCTACCAAATAGTTGGACTTTTAAACTAAAAAAACATCTACATTCAACGAAAAATGAAAGTTTTATTTTTAGTTTAAAAAATTCATTTGCAACACAAAATAAATTACTTTTTAAGAAAATAATTACATGTTCTGCCAAATTTGTTGAATTTTTATTTAAAATAATAAAAATTTTTAGCAAAAAGATGAATTTTCTATCAATAATGGAATAATTACATTTTTAGTTCCAAAAACGGGATTTTTAACTAAAAAAACTTAAAATTTTTAAGAAACTGTTTTGAAGTGTTCGACCAAAGAGATAGTTTCAATCGAAAAAAATTTCCAAGAAAAAAATTAAAATAATAGTTCAATTTTGTACACAAAAATACAAATTTTCAACCACAATGAATGTGTTTTGAATAATATTAATTTTCAATAAAGTAATTCGAATTTTAACAAAGTAATTTAATTTTGAATCTAAAAAGATGCATTTTCTACCAAATAGTTGGATTTTTTAACTAAAAAAGATAAATATTCAACCAAAGATGAAATTGTTACATTTCAAGTTTGAAAAATTAATTTTCAACACAAAAGAAATTACTTTTTTAACAAACAATTAAATTTTTTACCAAAATGGAATAGTTACATTTTCAGTTAAAAAAACATTCCGTTTAAAAAAACGAATTATACAGTAAAAACCAATTTTTCAACAAAAATCTCCGTTTTTAAGAAACTAGTGAAATTTTCAACCACATAGTTCAATTTTCCACAATATAGTGCAAAGTACTACTCAAAAATACAACTGTTTATTAAAAATGGATCATTTTTTAACAAAATTGCTGAATTTTGAATTAAATAATAAAACTTTCATTCAAATAATAACATTCTTAATTAAAAAGATTAAGTTCCTAACAAAAATTAAATAAATAAGGACACCACTTAATTTGTTATTATTGTAATATTACAAGTATATACTTTTTAGTTTTAAATAGAGCCGCGCTTTTCGGCACATGCGCAGTTGAAAAAATCGCGGATTTTACAAGCAGGGAGAGCATTTTGCAAGGACAAACAAGTCGGTGCAATTTTGATCGTTCTTTAAAAATAAATATCGACAAATATCGTACAAGTCGTCAAATTTCAGTTCGCGAATTTGTGTGTCGCTCAGAAAGTGCCTGCAGGGCAAAGGTTTGTATAATAATTCATTAAGAGCAATAATATTAACCGGTCCAAGAATTCGTAAAGGGACAGATTAGTGACAGGTTCAAGGAAAATGTATTTCAAGGAGAATCAGTCGTGTTGGGAGTGAAAAAAACATTATTCCCGTTAACTTTACTTTTGTTTTTAACTTCTCTCCAACTTTGATGGTCATTCTTATTGCAAAAATGGTTAAAAACTGTGTTGTAGAGTCGCGTGTCAGTGAATCGCTTGGAGGTTAGGGTGCCCGGGAGAATATCAGTAATACGCGAATTCGTTAGATAAGGCATTATTAATTAACATAAAGTTTAATTATTATAAATTAATTTGAAAATTAATCTTATTTTTAAATATCAAGTGTTCCAGTGAAATATTCATAATTTTATTTAAAAATTCATCACTTTAGTTGAAAATTGAACTATTTTGTTGAAAATGTGTTTTTTTTTTGTTGAAAATTATTGCTTTCAATTAAAAGTTAAACTATTCCATTTTTTTACAAAAACGATATTTTTAACGGAAAATTTAAGTTCAAAACTTATTTAAATTGCTCTCTTGTGTTAAAGGAATATTACCAAAAAGGAAACAAATTTTCAACAAAATAATAAAATTTTCGGAAAAAACATCCTTTTTATCAAAAGAAAAAATTTTTTTTCAACAAAATGACCATTTTTCAATCCAAGAAATGAACTCTTAATTAAAATTATGAATCTTAAAAAAAATAATAATTTGCAAAAAAAGAATTCAACTTTTAACCAAGTAATTTTATTTTCAACGTAAAAGATGCATTTTCAACTAAAATGATAAATATTTTACTGGAATACTTGAATTTTCAACCGATAAGTAGAATTTTTAGACAAGAAAATTAACTTTTAAAGAAAAATATAATTTTCTATTTAAAAAATCGATTTATTAAAAAAAAATGTGTATTTTCAACAATAAAGTTTAATTTCCTATTAAAAAGGACCAATTTCCAACCAACAATGGAACAGCAGAAGAAAATAATTTTCAGCTATAAAGATTAAATTTCTATTTTAAAAAAATCCACAAAATACATACATTTTCAAAAAATTAGATAAATTTTTAAGCAAAAAATGTCAATTTCTAGCCAAAACAGTTAATATTTTTAGATAAAAAAAATTACATTTTCAACCGTTGAATTTTTAAACTAAAAAAAAATAAATTTTTAACCAAAAATCAAGTACCTAAATTTTTTATTTAATTTTTAATGAGTTTCCATATAAAATAAATGAAATGTCTACAAAACAGTTTAATTTTTTTATCGAACAGTTGAGTTTTCAATCCGAAAATATGAATTTTTCAGAAAAAAATTAATTTTTAACCAATCAGTTGAATTTTCAACAAAATAATTTAAGTTTTCAGTTAAAAAATCAATTTTTACAACAACAAAAAAATAATTTTTAACTAGACTTGTGAAACTTAAAAAAAATCTGAAGATAGCAGTTCATCTTCTTACGAAGGAGTTGAATTTTAGAACCTTAAAAAATGATAATAAAAATACTGTTTTAAAACAGATTAATTTGTAACCAGACAGTTGAATTTTTAAATAAAAAAATTAATATTTTAGCAGGAAGGACGAATTGTCTACAAAATATATAAATTTTTAACCAAATAGTTACATTTTACACCAATTTGTTGAAATTTCAAGCAAAAAATACGAATTTTCCAATAAAAAATTTAATTTTTAGCCGAAACAGATCAATTTTTAACCACTTAAACCATTTTCTACCAAATTGTTAACTTTTCGAGATAAAAATACGAATTTTCTAGCAAAAAATATACATTTTAAACAAAATATATAAATCTTTAAAAAACAAATTAATTTGCAAGCAAGCAGTTGAATTTTTTATCATAAAGGATCAATTTAAAAAAATTGTTTTTCAGGAAAGAAACAAAATTACAATGAAATTGCGGAACTTTTAAGCCTAAAATACGAATTTTTAACAAAACAATTGCATTTTCAAACAAGAAGTATGATTTTAACAAAATTGGGTTAATTTTCATGAAAATAAATGAATGTTGAACCAAATAATCAGATTTTTAACCAAAAAAATGAGTTCTTTAACAATAATTTAATAGTAGTTAAACTAGATAATTTCCTTAAAAAATAATGTTAATTTTCTCTTGCACACATTTAAATTTTCGACTGTAAAATTTTTCGTTTTCACTACACATAAGTTTAATATTTGAAAGATTATTCAATAAATTAAAAAATTTTAATTATAGTATTTTAACCAATTTCAAGCCAGAAACATTGAAACTTGAACGAATAAATATTTTCAAAATGAAGAATTTGTACATTAGAAATTGAATTATTATAAATAGTTGAGATATCCTTAAAAAGTTTCAAAATTTTATATCAAAGGCTTGAAAAATCTGCACGCTGTTTCAAGTTTTTTTTTCAAATGTAAAATTGTGATCAAAATTTATTCATAACTTCTAAATTTATTTTAAAATAATTCGTATTTCAAATCATTTTTAAAAATAAAAAATAATTCTACAAGTAATGCGTGTTCAATTGTTATTTATACATCAAAATTCAACAATTTAACTTACAAGTTAATAATTTTTTTAATAGAACAATTAAAATCGTAACATTCAAAGTTTAAAAGCCAGTTTAATTTTTAGATTTGAATTCTAAAAATTCTTAAATTTTCGTAGGATTTAGAGAAGCTTAAATGAGATTAAAATTAAATCTAAAATCCTATTTAACGTCCGATAATTAAATTGATGCGCAGAATTCCTGAAAATAAAACCAAGAATCCAACGATCAAATTTCGACAACCACCATAAAATATTTTTGGATAAAAATAAAAAAGGAAAATGAGAAGGAAGCCAACCAAATCCCTTCTTTCTCTTTTTTATTTCTTTCGTCTTTTTTATTTTATTGAATTTCATTGAAAATTCGAATTAGTGGGATAATATTTAAGCTATTTTCGTATAAAATACATTTTATTGATGAAAAATTGTTTTTCTACTATCGAAATTTATTTTTCAAACTAAAAATGTAACTTTAATTTTTGGTTAAAAATTTAACCTTTTTATAGAAGTTTAATCTTAGTTGAAAATTTACGTTGATTTTATTGAAAATTAAGTTTTTTACTGAAAATTTAGTTATTATATTTTTAGTTGAAAATTTATCTGTTTTATCTTTTTGGTAAAAATCAAATTCTGTTTTTGAAAATTTAACAATTTTGTTAAAAATTTGTTTCCTTTTTGGTTGAAAATTTATTTTACTAATGGAAAATTTAAGTATTTTATTTTTGATAAAAAATGTATCTTTTTAGTTCAGAAATTTCATGAATTGGGTTAAAAATAAAATATTATTTTTTAATTGAAGAGTTATAATTTTAATTGAAAATGCAATTTAATTATTCCATTTTTTGTGGAAAATTCACCTTTTGTGTTGAAAATTCCACTATTTGGTCAAAAATTCATCACTGTGATACAAAATTAATTTTTTTTTGAGTGACAATTCGTTTCTTTTTAGTTCGAAAATAAGTTTTTAGCTGAATCCATTTTTAAGCTAATCAATTTTCCTGAAAACTCGTTTTTTCCATGTTTAAAATTCACTTTTCTAACTGAAAATTGAATTATTCTAGGTTTTGTTTGTACATTTTTTCCTCAAATTAATTTTTAGATTAATTTTTAGAGCTTTCGAATTTTAATTTCGCTATTAAATATTTCAAAATTTTATATTAAAGGCCTTGATAGCAAGTTTTAAATTTAATAATTTGTATGTAAATAGAAAGCAATTTCGGACTGAAAAGCATAAAATTGAACAATTTCATAAAATGAAATCTTATTAAAGTAGATTGTTTTGTATTTTTTATTATAATTTTTAAAATTCTCGAAGATTTTAAAATGATCTTTTTTTCGTTGAAAATTTAAAAAAATAAGTCATTTTAAATTAAAAAATGGTATATTCGAGAATTTCTAGAATGAAAAATAATTCTAAAGGAAGGTTTTAAGTTAAAAAATTGAAAATTGAGCTTAAAATAAAAGACGATGAAAATTATACTACCTGAAATGGATACATCAGTAAAAGGAAAATTTTTGTAATTTTAAGTGGTTCACAATTTTTCTTTTTTTTCTTTCATTGGTTTTAATTTTCAATCACAATTTAATTGGTTGAATTCTAGAAAATATTTATTAGCAATTTACAAATTATTTATTTTTAAGCGATATAAATTTACTTTTAATAATTAAAATTTTAAAGGGTTTGAGCATAAAATAGTTTTAATTTTAAGAAGATTGGAATTTGAAACAATCAATTAAGTTTTAAATACTAAATTGTCAAATTTAAATCGCTTTGAATTCAAACTAAAAAATTTTCAATCGTTAATTATTTATTTTTAACGATTTTAATTATAAAGAATACAATGTAAATTCCTCTGAATTTTAAATGGTCCACTTTCTAAAATTTCTATATTAAATATTCAATTTTTATTGAATTATAAATTATAATGAAATGAATCTTTAACTAAAATTATAAATATTCGACCAAAAATTTTAATTTTTAACCAAATAATTAAATTTTCAACCCAACAGATTAATTTTATACAAAAAAAAAGACTCATTTTTATGAAAGTACATGAATTTTCAACAAAGATTAGAATGGTTAAAATGTTAGAAAAATAAATCTTCTACCCAAAAAGAAACTAATTTTAAATAAAATAATTTTTTTATTTAAAAAATTCTTTTTAACCAAAAGTAGAAGCATTAATTTTTCAGTCAAAAGAATAAATTATATAAATTTGAATTAAAAAAATATAAATTTAAAGAAACAAAACTAGAATAGTTTAATGTATATTTATAAAATCAAGTTAAAAAGAAACGATTGTTTAGACAAATTAATTAATTTTACACTAAAAATGTAACTTTTCAAGTAAAAATGTAATAGTGAGATCTTCACATAAAAAAATTAATTTTCAACTAAAAAGAAATGAATTTTTATTCACAATGAGGAATTTTGAACAAAAAATATGAATTTTTGACCAAAGAGTGGAATTTTCAGACCGAACGATGAATTTTCTATACCAAAAAAAATTGTATACATATTTTTTTTCAATCAAAGAAATGAATTCTTAAAAAAAATGGAATAGTTCAATGTTCAACTAAAAAAAAATTTTCGAATGAAAATGAAACGCCTTAATTTTTAGTTAGTAAAATAAATTTTGAACCAAAAAAGAAATTAATTTTTAACAAAGTAGTTACATTTTCAAAAACTAAAATTAGTTTTTAACCAAAGAGATGAAGTTTCAACTAATGAGAATACTCTTCTAGCAAAAAAGGCGAATTTTCAACAAATAGTTTAATTTTCACCTAAAACAGATCAATTTTCAACTAAAATAGAATATTCAGTAAAAAACTTAGTTTTCTATCAAATTCAAGGAGATTTTCAAGGAAATAGTATAATTTTCGTTAAATAAAAATAAATTTCTATCAAAAAAGATACATTTTTGACAGAAAATAGATAGAATCAATAAATTTTTAAGGAATTAGTTCCAGTTCCGACTAACTAGTTGAATAAATTTTCAACGAAAAAGGATGAATTCTTAACAAAAAATAGTGTAATTTAATAGTTTCACCGAAATGTATTTTAATTTAATAACAAAAATAGTTAAATTCAAAAAGAAAAATCAATTTTCAATCAAATAGTTTAAATTCTAAATCTGAGGAAATTAATTTTTAACTAAATAGTTGCGATTTTTACCCATAATAATAAAATTAACTTATTAATTATTATGAAGTAAAATATTTTCGAATTACTTATTATAAAATGAATGAAAGAAGATAATAATTTAACTAATTATTTAAAAAAAAAAGGTTTGAATTCATAGTTGGAGAGATTTTAAATTTAAAAAATTCAAGAGAATTGGAAAAACTTTGAAAACCGATAAAATTCATTGATTACAGTAAATTTTGAGTGAATTTAGAGAAATTTAAAGGCAATGAGAACAATTCGATAAAATTCATAAAAAATCAACATGAGTTTAAAAATAAAAACAATCAAGTGGATTAAAAATAATTCAAAAGTATAAAAAAAATTATTTGAATTAAGTAGAATTGAGTGAATTTAGAAGAATTCAAAAGAATTAAAAATAATTCAGGATAAAATAATACGAATTCAGAGAATATTTTAAATTAATTGCAAAAAATATTTGAAAATATTTGAAACCCTACTAAAATATTTCAGTCTTTGAAATCTCTTCAAACTATTGCAATAAATAAAAAATTCTGAAAATCGTTTTAAATTTACTAAAACATTTCAAATCCTTTAAAATATTTTGAAATGTATTGAAAAAAATACCTTAAAAATGTTTTAAATCCTTTGATTATTTATTTCTCAGGATCAAATAAATAAATACTTGTAAAATTTTTTAAATTTCCTAAAATATTTCCAACCTTTCAAAATTCTGTTAAACTACTGAAATCAATTAAAAATTACTTAGAAACATTCTTAATACCCTAAAGTAAACACAGAAACAATTAAATAAATTTTTAAAAATTAAAAAAAAAATTGAATATAAAATAAAATAAATAAAAGCCCGTGAAATTGTATAATGATTCTCGGTTTCATTAAAACTACCCAGAAATATTTCAAAAGAATTTCAAATCTTGAAAAATGAACTGTTTATGTTTAAAGTTTTTTAATTAAAAAAAAGTTCTCATTGTTCAATTTAACAATTTTCAACTAAATGCATTGAAACTAAAAAATTTCGAATCTTTGACTTTTATACGTTGAAGAGTTCAAAGATTCAGACTCAGTTTAAAAAATATAAATTCACGTTGTCATTTTTAACGCTCTAAATTTAATAATTTATCAATAAATTTAAAAAAAAATTTATTTGTAGTCCGTGGGGAGAAGGATAAACGAGAGATAATAAGTGAACGGATATTTCAGTAATCATAAGCTTATTAGTTTTACGTTCACACGTTGCTTGCTAGAACCAGACTGACTCGGCTTTTTCTCCCGCTCGCTCGCCAGCGCGTTTCGATGATTGGAAAGGGGAGGGCCTCACACAAGATAACCAATCAGAGCACGAGCTCAAAAATGAATCTTCCCGGTAACGAGTTTTAGGAGGTTCTCGGTTCCTAGTAAAATCCTGTTTCGCGAAGCTTCGAGAAATGTAAATACAAACTATCTCCTACAAATTATAGTATTTTAAGCAATTTCAAGCCAGAAACATTGAAACTTGAACGAATAAATTTGTTCAAAATGAAGATTTTTTACATTAGAAATTGAATTATTTTAAATAGTTTAGATATCCTTAAAAAGCTTCCAAATTTTATTTCAAAGGCTTGAAAAATCTGCCCGTTCTTTCAAGTTTTTTCAAATGTAAAATTGTGATCAAAATTTATTCATAACTTCTAAATATATTTTACAATAATTTGTATTTGTAAATATTTCTTAAAAATTTAACTTACAATTTAATAAATTTTTAAATAGAACAATTAAAATCGTAACGTTTAAAAGCTTCTTGTAATTTTAATGATTCAAGACTTTCTATTTCAAAAAATGCCTTAAAAGTTGTAAAAACTAATAATAATATTTCAAAAGAATTTCAAATCTTGAAAAATGAACTGGAAATTAAAGTAATTTAATTAAATCAAGAAATTAAATCAAAGTTGGAGAAATTTTTTATTCTAAAAATTTGGTACAATTCCCGGCCGCCCTGAATTTTATTAATAGTTAATAAAAATTTTCTATTCACAGCCCCCGAGCGATGGGAAAAGTTCGCAAAAAATATTCGAATGAAACCCTGGAAGCTGCGCTACACGCTGTCCGATCGGGACGATCAACAAGCAGCGTCAGCAAATTATTCGGTATTCCAAGGTCAACCTTGATCGCTGTGAGACAAGGTCGACTATCAATCGGAAAAACGGCAGGTCCAAGTCCAATATTAACGCCCGATGAGGAAAATCACATAATCGAGTGGATGAAACATTTAAACAAACGCGGCTTTCACATCACAAAGAGGCTTTTGCTCACGAGTGTTGCCAATTTGGTGAAAGAATTGCAACGTGAGAATCCATTCAAGGATGGAGTGCCGGGTAAAAGTTGGTATGCTGGATTTTGCACTCGGCATCCGGAAATTGCGAGTCAAATTGTTCAAAAATCGAGTACAAGTCGAGCTCCCCTTACCCAAGAATCATTGAGAAAATGGTTTGCTAAAATGAAAATCTACCTCGATGAAAGACACTTGACTAATATCGATTCTTCCCGAATTTTCAACTGCGAGGAATCGGCATTCCATCTTGATCCTAAAAGAGAACGTCTTTTACTATCACGTGGCGACAAAGCTCCACATAAATGTGGCTTTATCGGCGAAAACAAATCTCTCGCCGCTCTTTTGATGACAAATGCCGCGGGCAATCTTTCACCTCCAATGGTGCTTTTTCCATACGAGAGACTTCCAAAAAGTATTTCAGAAAGATTTCCCGATAACTGGGCTGCACGCAAAACGAAGGATGGCTGGATGTCGACAGAGTCTTTCTTCAAATACATCGTCAATGTTTTTGAGCCCTGGCTGACACGAAATAAAATTGAAAGGCCCGTCATTTTATACATTGATGGCCCCTCTTCACACGTTACTCTGCCCCTGATTGACTTCTGTCTCGATCACGAGATCGAAATTCTCGCTTTGTTGCCAAATTCGAAACATATTATCCAGCCCTGTGAGATTGGACTCTTCGATCAGCTAAATCGGGAGTGGAAACGATGCTTGACGAACTGGAGGATGCAAAACGAGCGGCAATTACGTCGCGAAGAATTTGCAACATTGTTGAAGAGTGCTCTCGACGCGATTGATCTTCAAAGTTTGATGAAGAGTGTCTTCCGGTCTTGCGGCCTTTGTCCATTCACGCCTGATTCGCTCAATTATGAGAAATTCTTTGGAAAAGGAGAGAATATAGTCGATATCGTGATAAAAGAAGAAGAAGAGTCAATGGATTTTGGGATTGAGGAAACGATGAGCGATGGCTTGAGAGCTATCGAATCAACAATGGACGAGACACTGCTTCAGGCGTTCAGACAAACAGAGATGGAAAATGTCCCGTGGACGAGCGACGTTGCTAATGCAGGGCTCTTTGCCGTTTGGCAGAAACTGCGCAGAAATTCCGGCAGAACATCTGCTTTATAATTTCTTCCTTCTTTCTTTCGTTGGCATTAATTTAATACTTTGCAATTTTTTGCGATTTATAATTATTCACTTGATTTTGAAATTGTTCAAATTATTAAATGTTTATAAAATCTATAGTAAATTATTTGTAAAATATAAGTATTTATAATATTTGTATATACAGTTGAATTTTTAATACAAAAAATTAATTTTCAACAAAATAGTTGAATTTTACAGAAAATAGTTGGATTTTATACTTAAAAATACCAATTTTCAACTAAAATGGATAAGTTTTTAATAAAAATGTTGAATTTCCAAATAAAATAATTAAACTTTCATTGAAATATATCAATTTTTAACTAAAAATATCAATTAAAAGATTAATTTTCTTTCGACAGTTGGATTTTTTAACTAAAACAGATAAATATTTACCCAAAGACAGAATCAAAATGGATGTATTTTTAACAAAATTATTGAATTTTCAAGAAAATCATTAAATTTTCAAGCAATGCAGGGCTCTTTGCCGTTTGGCAGAAACTGCGCAGAAATTCCGGCAGAACATCTGCTTTATAATTTCTTCCTTATTTCTATCGTTTGCATTAATTTAATACTTTGCAATTTTTGCGATTTCTAATTATTCAGTTGATATTAAAATTGTTCAAATTATTTAATGTTTTTAAAATCTATAGTAAATTATTTGTAAAATATAAGTATTTTTAATATTTGTATATACAGTTGAAATTTTAATAAAAAAATTAATTTTCAACAAAATAGTTGAATTTTACAGAAAATAGTTGGATTTTATACTTAAAAATACCAATTTTCAATTAAAATGGATCAGGTTTTGACAAAAATGTTGAATTTTTAAATAAAATAATTACTTTTTTAACAAAAAATAAAATATACATGAATAGTTGAAATTTAATTTTCAACACGAAAAAAATCATTTTTTAATCAAATAATAAATTTTTCTACCAAAAAGGATGAGTGCTTACCAAATGAATTTTTAATTAAATAATTAAACTTTCATTAAAGTATATCAATTTTTAACTAAAAATATCAATTA
>JAAAKG020189355.1:0-24854 GCA_010014905.2 Druon quercuslanigerum | reverse complement strand
GAATTGTAGAATTATAGAAATCCCGAATTGGAGAATTCCCGAATAATTAAATACTTGAAAAATCCAGAAAATTAAAATTTCCGATACAGTCAAATTCCTGAGTTTGAAAATATTTGTATAATCAAATTTCTGAACAATAAAATTTCCGTATATTAAAATTCCCGAATAATAAATTTGGCCAATTATAAAAAAATACTGAATTGGAAAATTCCTAAATAAGCTAAATAAAGATGCTTCAGATATCTCACTCTTTCGTAACTTTTACCAGAGCAACTGTGGTAGTATCCAGACGAGAAATGTCCACAAATTAATGCTGAAGAAGTGAAGAAATTTATAGCTAGAACTAAGAGCTTTCAATCAACATGTTTTGGTGAAAGAAGTTCACTTCTACGTATCAGTACTACGGAGTTTTACGTAGCTCGTATATTTACTACTTTTTTAAATGGAGAACAATTCATCCATCGATGGCTAGAGAAGGGTCGAACGTTACTAATCCCTCAGACCGGCCCATATCTTGTTTAAAAAACAGCTACAAGATGTTCACTGGCAACCAAAAAGAAAGGATATTAACGTCTATCGAGATTGTATGAAGTGCAATAGTTCCACAGCACAGATGCAAGAGAGGACTGGTAGGTTGCAGGGAGAACCTGTTAATAGACAGATGTATTGCCCAGGATTGCATCAGGTATCGACGCAATCTGCCCGTGGCTTAGATTGACTATACCCAAAGGCACCCGATAACACGAACTGCGAGCTACTTATTAAGCTTCATGAGTGCTTGGATGTGCATCCAAAAATATTGAGATGTATGAAAGAGCTTATGCTCTTGTGGCGTACAAAGTTTGTCATAACATCTGATAAAATATAAATGACTACCACCTATGTCACATATAAGAGGGTGGTCTTTCAAGGAGACTCTAAGTTCGACACTTTTCTTGCTTCTACCCATAGTGCTCCGAGGAAAAAACTCTGAAAACCTATGTGGCCTGCCGAACAGAAGAGAATTTAATACCATGCTGCAGACAGGGCCGCAGAGGAGTGTGGTCACCCATTTGATTTTAGCGACACTACACATGGCCTAGCATTACTAATCCGTTTGGTGCTCAAAAGTCGTTTACAGGAAGTAGAACATTTGCTTTTACTAAGAGAATATGGTAACAAAAATATTTATGATCAATTCTACGCCATTATACGTAAATAAGAGCTATCCATTGCTGTGTCCGTCATGTTTCTCAAGTCTGCTGGAGTGAGATCAGAGACATAGGGGCTTCCTTTTTCCTGTCAAGATGGTGTTCTAGACACCTTGGTTTACCGTAAGCGCATAATGAATCTACTTATACGCGATACCAACTGCCGAGCGTGCAAGCAAAAACCAGAAACACTTGGATATGTTCTCAGTCGATGCTCAAAATATGCATGCTACGGGTGCATAGAGAGATAAAATGCAGCTCTAAAATTGTTATATTACCGTTTTTGGCATTTCTATGATGTTCCTCTAATGCCCGTCTTGCCATATGCCCAGGGGATATTCAAGTCCATTGTGGAGAATGATAAGTGAAAGATCTACTGGGATTTCTCATTCTACACTATTCCACGTATCAGTGCTACAATGCCTGATATTGTCCTCCATGAGCTGATGACTAAGAAAATTTACGTGATTGAATTCTCGGCATCAACCAATGATAATATCACGGCAAAGGAGGAAGAAAAGCGGGCAAAATGTACAGCTCTTCTGTTCGAACTGAGGGGACTGTTCCAAATCTACAAAGTCCATATTGTAATTCTTATAATCGGCTGCCTTGGAGGTATGAAAACTTTATTTCTTAGCCAATTAAACGAAATTCCGGCTTGTCAGCTTCAGGCTCAGTCCATCGCGAGCCAGATGCAAACAGCTGCTCTTCTGGGTTCACTTCATCTATTTCGTCAACACCGTTTCTTTTTAATATTGTACAAAGGTTGGTAGCTCTTAAAAAGTATCCGGGGGTTAAACATGTATCTCGAACTGTGTCGTCTACCGCGTAAGGTCATCAGCGGGTAGAGATTGGACTCTAAGGAACAGTAAACGAAGTCTCTTGCACAAATTTCCTGTTTTTGCTTAACTTCTAGGAGAAAAAGAGCAGAAGTAGATAACGTGCACGTTCCGATGGGCTAAGATTGGTTTAAATATTCAGATATCCTATTCAGATATAGTGGCCTCAAAACCTCAAATAAGGTGGAGGTGTTATTTAAAAAAATCTAGATATCCCTTGTAGCCACTACAGAAGGGTTGCAGGTTTTTAAGTTTTAAAAAACAAAAAGTTTGTTCTATGGAATCAAAAATTATCACAAACCTTTAATTTGTACAATTTTCGATAGAAAATTATAATATAAATATTATTAAACGAGAACAAATATTACTGAAACGACAACTGCATAGAATTAAGTCATATGTTTTAGAAAATACTGTTTGTTTAATAGTGAGTAAACATTTTGTAATATATGAAGTTCATGACGGGTGATTGAAATAATCGGAACCGAAATTTTATAAAGGTACAGCAGCGTTTATTCTGTTATAAATAGAGAAATATAATAGTCGGCTCAGTGGTTAGTGTTGAACTGAGCTTTTAGAACAACTAGAGAGGGGAGACATAGAGTGTAGAGGTAGTCTTTGAATTTTATTGGTCCAGTAGGCGTAGTTTAAAGTATTAGTTAGTTTAAGTACCAGATAGGCCCTAAGAAATGTTACAAATTTTTGACGATGGCCTGAGTAAACGATGGTACAGTACTTTTCAGAGTTCAGACTAGACAGATGTTTCAATACGACGTGAAACTTAAGCTTTCTTATAGATTAAAATAAGGATTGAATTATTGACCCTAAAGTCTAACGTATTTTGAAAGAATCTACGGACGCGACCAAATGCAACTGTTGTAAAAATAAATGGCCAGTTTCGTCTTAAGTAGAAATTATGCATGTTACGCAGTAACACTGTTCAAATTTAGGAATTTTCAGATACAGTACACTTTCAGAAAAATCGGCTGAAAATTTAATTTATCATTTTCTTGTAGAATTAATATACATGTATATTATACATTAGGTCGATAAAAAACAGAGAGAGCGTGAAACCTCAAAACTTCTTTGGTGCCTTCAAATTTTGTCACATATTTAGAACTAAATTAATAACCTAAGTTTGACGACTAAATTCTAATTTAGAATTAAGGTGAAACATAGATACACTGATGGAATTTTCTTCAGCATTCACTGTGAATTTTCGAATTTTAACCTGAGTATTGGTGCTTGTTGGTTAGGATTTTGAATTATTCCTCTATTTAAACTTTTCCATACAGAGCCTCGCATAAAACCCAGTCTGCTTCGAAAAGTATCTTTTACATCCAATAAGAATAGAAAAATAATTATTTACACCTTAAATGTATGACTGACATCAGTGAACTGAAGGTGAGGCAACGTCGCACCCGTTCGACGTTGCCAAACTGATGACTGTGACCGTGTGAGTCAATAATAAATGGAAGCGTTCTCTTAACTGACTTGCTACGTACCGTGGGTACGAAGCAAGTCATACTATGTCTTTATATGTAATGGCTAATATATACTGCATATATATATATATATTTAAAATCAATTAACCAAACTTTTTACTCTAATTTTTCGTTTTTATGGATTTAGCCGCACACTTTACACTTCACGGCGAGCACACGACGAAAAAGCCTTTGCAAGGAGACGGACAAACTCGAGGTCACCAACGTTTTACAAATTTTCACAGAAAGTCATTAAACACTAATAGACTCTTTATATGTAATGAAATGATTTTAAAACACAGTTTTTACACCTATTTTCCCTCAAATACACGCTCACAAGTGGGCGGCTTTGCCAGGTGGAAAGACACAACTGGGCCAGTACTGGCTGCTAATTTTTTCTACTACTGGCGTGCGTTACTGGCGTGCGGTACTGTCATGGTACTTCACACTAGAGCTTGTTCTGTGTTGGTAAACCACTAGCTTACAAAAATGCCGTAATTAGTTTAGAAATAATAAAAAATTATTAAATTGTTTTAAGGACAATCCCATTCATAACCATACGTTTGCATATGATCCGGATATTTTTAGAATAACAAAAGTGTAAAATTCAAACTTTTCTCTTAATTTAAACACCCACTATTGATATACTCTAAATATAAAACGAAAAAGATATTCGAAAAGTAAATAATAATTGATTTCGAGTATTTTGTCTATAAATGTTAATGGTCCTACTCAGAATCAATACATATCTATATGACATTTTCAAACATTACATTATTAATACAATTTTTAGCGCTACGGGGTTTCAAACCTAAATCTATACCTGAATCTATTGACTAGCAAATGGGAGTCTTAAACATTAGTCTGTGTCTATATACCTACTCTTTTTTCTAATTGTATTTTTTATTATGCGAAATCAAATAGTTGTAAAATAAATCAACTGGTATCGGAAATATGAATAAAATAATATTTAAATAAATATTTTTAATGGATTACAATTTTTCTTCTTGTAATATTTTTTTTTCGCGGTTTAGACCATTTTACAACTTTTGATAATGACATAAAATGTAATTCTTAATAAGCATTTAAAATTGGTATCGTCGGAACTGTGAAATTTTATCGTGTAGGGCGACAAATTGTTTTAATTACAAATTCTTTTTAACTTTCGTGTAACCGTTTGCTTTTTAGGAATTTTAGATTATGTTACAACGATTAAGAATTTCATCAAATGCTTTCGCGATACTTGTATTCATGGGTTTTTAACATTTCAGAACACATGAACCATATGTTTCAACGTATTTTTTCACTTTTTAAATACTTATACTATCGATTTAGTACTGCCACGAACGTTCAGCCAACCGTCCGCCAGCCTTGGGCGAATTGCCGATTATCTGCACTTGTGACCAGTGGCGATCGCCAGCAAACTACTGAACTTTCCACCTGAGTTGTGTCGTTTTTACATCAAAACTTAAATTTGTTACTTTTATTGTAATTTGTTATGATTAAAACGAAAATACATGTCTTAACAAAAAAATTTCAGAAGATTATTTATAGATTTATAAATTAAGACAATATTTTCTCCAATACAAGCCTTGAAAATAAGAACATTTTAGAACGAGTCATTTAAAATGGAATTTTTACATTCATTATCGTGGATTTCTGTAGATCTCCACGTTTCGGCAGTCCCTGAATTAGGAAAAAAACAGATTTTACAATGGTGACTGTCAGTCAGTCATCGTCGTTATCGTCTTCGTTGTCGTCATCTATATACCAAATAACTCTTGAAGACGAATCGGATTAAATTGTGTTTTGGCAGTCGGCACACGTTTCAAGAGTTTAGAAAGAAAGGTCGAGATTGTTAAACAGCGTTTTTTGACCGACGGTTCTGGTCTAACCGCACAAAAAATACCAAAAATTAAAAAAAAATCGTTTTGCGGTTAAACTATGGAATATGCTAGAAAATGAATATACAATAATTATTCAACTAAAAGATATCAGAAAATTGCTTATTCATTTTTAATAGAACGCGTAGTTTTTCTTTTAATCGTAAAAAATATCAATAAAAATAAAACAATTAAACTTTTGGAAAAATGGCACAAGATAAGGCAAAAAATGAATATACAAATGTTGCCACGTTATAATGTTCTGAAATATGATATATTTGAAACTCAACTTTTAAAAAACAATTTCGAATTGAAAGGCTTCAAATCGTGCAATTTCAAACATTTAATTTTCACTATAATATCTTAAAATCGTCCGGTTTTTAGTTCAGAAATAAAAAAAAAAACTATAATTCAAAATTAAAAAATATTAGATTAGAAAATTTCAAGAAGGAATGCTAATTTTGAATAAATGTTAAAAATTAAACGGTTTGAAATTAGGTTTTAAATAATTAGAATTTTAGAGTTCTGAATTTTTATGCTGAACGTTAAAGTAAAAAATGTTCCCTTTCATAATTTTTAATTTTGCGATTAAAATTGCACTGTAAAACAAAGTATTATTTTAGGGATAATTTCAGGTATTATAATGAAACTCGGACAATATTTATTTGTAATACAAGGACCCTAACTGACACTTTTTCGGCCGAGTACTGAAATTTACACGAGACGAAGTGACACTTGCCCGTGCAGAAATCTCAACACGGATCTGATCCGAGCCGAATCTGGCAAAATTTTGCCCAAATCAAGCTATCTAGGTGGGAGCAGACTCGAAATGAAACCGGATTTCCCAACGGGGACCAAGAGCAGTGCCTAGATAATTAACCCGGACTGGCCTCGATTGGGTCCATATTAATTTATTTTTAATATTCTTAATTGAAAGGGATTTTGAAGTAAAATAATATTAAAATCGTATACGTTACCTCTTAAACTGAAATTTGAGAATATAAAAATCAGTTTATCTAAGAGATTATGATACAAAAACATTGGAGCATGTAAGATTAGAAACAAAATATTTTTTAAACAACTTTTTTGGAGCAAAGGGAAAAAGTCGAAAGGCGCAATATAACAGCAAGCATTTGTGCATGATAAACAATTTAAGTATTTTGAAATAAATTTAACTTTGGATGTCTAAATTGAAGTTACTTTCAATTTCTGCATTGAACTTACATGTAAAAAGCAATTTTGAAAAAAGAAGATTAAAATATTGTACTAGCTCTTTAAAATATTTTTACAAAAGCGACTATGCGATTATATTAAATCCCATAATAATACGTAAAAATAAATATGTTTATGACGTCATTGTTGATTTGATTCGTTTTCACATTTAACACCGTAAATATTACTTCTGATTATTTTCTTATACAATAATAACCTCATTTTGAGGTTAGGTTTTATATTAACATACTTGATCAATTTACTTACTTTAGGCTTGAACACGTAACTCAGAAATATATTGAAGTGTATGATACCTACACAGTCGTGTTGTGTTTGCTTTTGGCATTTTTCACTTATGTTGTCAATTTTTCAATTATTAATTGAAATATTTGTGACGTTTGACTCTTTACATGGAAACTTGGGGGTCTAGAGGGGGCCACATTTAACATCTAAAAAATAAGGTGCCCGATCGTGCCCAAGTCGGAAATAAGGCAAGTATATGGCAATTTCTGCACGGGTAGGGGCAAAGTGTCGCATACTATTTTTTATCAGACCAGCCAATCATAAGTGCAAATAGGTTGCATAGAGTCCTAGTCTAACAACCTGTGAGGATCCAGAAACGGAATCCGGCGTGTTGCATGTGGTAGAAATCTATACCAAAATACTGTAAGTACCATAAGTACCCTAAATAAATACCCCAAGTGAAAATTTTGCGTCCTAAGCTAAAAAGTGATATTTTAGGTATCGTGCGCTTTTGATGTCAGTGTGATGAAAAAACAGTTTCGAGTCTTAATGAGGCCTATTCAAAAACAAGAAACGCAAAAAATAATACTTTTAAAGTGGATCTCTTGTTTTTACAGTGTAAAATGTTTGAATTTTAAGAAGTATAATTACCAGTTTGAAAACTGTGTATGTATTAGATTATGAAGTATGTAGTTATTTACAATTAGTATAAAGCATGTATTATAACCCCGACTGAAATCGCCGCCAATCTATTGTACCAAATACGGTCATCGCGAAACGACCAGTTCACGATCTACAAGGAGATCTCGTCAATCAGTGTGCTTTGTTTGTCACGGGTCAACGACTAGAAGAACCTTGTTTTTCAAATTTCCATTCCTTCCAATCAATATTTCAACTTCAGCGTGCTTCAGTGTCACCACTTTCGACTTTTCGTTCCGTAATAGAATCAAATCAATCTCACGATTCGAATTTCCCGATTATGTGCATTCTCGAACAATCTTGAACTTATATTTGTTATTCTGATTCGAAACACTCGGGCTTTGGTGCGCTATCTTTTTTTATATCGGGTGGACCTATCTGGTCGGTTATTTCTGGCCTATTTTAATACCTGCTTTAGTATATCTTATATGTACAAATGCTAAATAAAAACTTTGTTACCTATATGCATACCTCATGACTCGGATCGATGCGCCGATCGTATCATCATGAAATAAATCACGATGAAGGAGAATAAGGACGAGGTGAGGAGTAGCCGTCGTTCCAAATGTATAGGATTTATTTTATGCACTTGTATGGCTGGGAGTCATTCTGAATTGGTCAGAATAATTTGACTAATTGAAACTTTGACAGAGATAACGTTGGTTTGACAAAAATAATTTTATGTCAAACTATGTTTATAGTATAACAATTTCTGTTCTGCTTCGTATAGTATATATGTTCTTCAGCACATTATATCTTGCAAAAAAGTATATCAATATATGCTCGTAGGTTAAACAATGATCACAGTTAAATACATTTTTGTTGATTTAACGTTACAAATCTCTACCGAGGCTTTATTTCATCTAGTACTTCTTCTTATTCTTCTTCTTATTTTTTCCCTCTTCCTATAACGGCTCATGGTGTGCCTGAACGAACTTTAAATGGCGGTGAGTAGAGATGTATATTATTATTTTTGGGTTTCTTTCTAGAAAGCTCCAGAAACAATTTCCAAAGAAAAGTAAAATCATTCTTAGAGCCGTTTTTTATTTTTGTCTTTTTTAATGTCAAATTTTTAGGCATTTTGGAAAAAAGGATTTATTTTCGAAATAAATTATGTTTAAAGTACAAAAAGGATATTTATTATTCTTTTTAATATAAATTTTGTATAATAAGTATATTTTTATATAATTTGTAATGTAGCTAACTTTATACCGACGTAAAAAAAATTTTTAACAATAATTATATAGCAATGAAGTTTAGAAGTAATAGGCACACAAAAATGAAAACTAAGCATATTGACTATTATATTCTTGTACAGCCTTTAATAAAGTTTTGCAAAAATTATCATAACTTTTTTGAACCTTATATTTGTCCCACGGGTTTTAAAAATCTGCATGTACCTATTCCATTGACTGTTCACTGTACTATCCAAGACCTCGCTATTTCTCTTTGCAAAAATATGCCACATCATAGGTTACCGCATGCACTTTTGGTTTGACACTGATTCTTAAATCTAGAAAACCTTCATAAAATGTTTAAACATGAATTAACAACATCGCGAAAGTCTTAAAAGACTGAACATACTTTACATACCCTACATTATTCTTGGATCGCAATAAGTTTTATTTATCTGAAATTGGCAGAATAATTGCTTGTTTTCTGTCCGCGGAGCGGCAGTAAAATAGCACTTTATTGTACTGCTATGAGTGAAAAGTGCAAAAAAGTGAAAGAAAAAATTAGAAAATTTTATTTTAAAATTACGTTAAACAATGAAGTGGATTTTGGACTTATAATGTCGTCCTACGCGCGTACGTACGCGGTACATTCAAGCGCCTTTTTACGGAAAAATAATACTTATTCTGCCTATATGTCAGATTAAGTATCGTATGCACAACGGCAGTTAAGGGCCTATGTACATAAACTACTATTTTGTACTTTAAACATTGCTTATTTCGAAAATAAATTCTTTTATACAAATTACATACAAAATTGACATTAAAAAAGGTAAACATAAGAATCGGCTCAAAGAATTATTTTAATATTTCTTAGAAATTGTTTCTGAAGCATCCTATAGAACGAAACCCAAAAATCATACAAGACCTCTTTTGTCCATGCTATTTAAAGTTCGTTCAGGCAAACCGTGGGCTTCAAGAAGCACTCGTATATTGTAACATCTTTTCTCTAGTATAGCCTTGTATAAACCCCCTAATCCTATTTTCATGTTTTACAACAATCCAGATCCACACGAAGAAAAATAGCTATAGTCAGGCTGAACATCTAAAGATTCCAGAGTGTCAGATTGACTATATATTTAGGCTTCTGTCGCACTCAAGTACCTATATGACCGTCCTCACTTTTTCAGTTTACTGAATTTTCTTTAATCTTAAGAACTTTTTTGTAAAAAAAATATCAGACTTGAACTTTGAGAAATGTACCAGCAGACCATAAAATATTTTTATGTACTTTATTTGAGTAGGAGTATCACTAAAAATTATTTTCAAATATATTAAAACTGAAATCTAAGAACATTTTTTATATGTAAAATCGCGGCTTTATATTTTGAGAAATGCAAGAGCCATCACAGAGAAAATATGTGAAAAAATGGTCCCAGTTTTAATTTCTTTAAAAACAATTTTTAGCGAAATTCCGATCTAAATGAAGCACATAAATATATTTTATTGTCTTCTGATATATAGCCTACATATATAGTCATAAGAGTAAGAAAGACGAGAGACCGAAATTTAAGTGATTACATGAAAGCTGACAGAACATGAAAATTGATATAAAATACATCATTTATTATTTTTAAAGAGTAGGGTGCTCGAGACATGATCGCATATGCATAAAAACGTTGGCAACATATTACTTTGTTTGTGCACAAGAAACTAGGGAAGAGGCGTGTATACACTGAATTAAAGCAGTTTTAACACTGAAAAATTTAGAAAATAATATAAATGCTCATTACAAACTTCAAATATCTTCCCTTATAGAAATAATCATTTTGAGATCAATAAGAAATAATAATAAAAAATCGTTTCGAAACGTGTTTCTTGATTGTGCCAAAACAATTGACAAGGATTAAGCATTTGCATTTCCAATTGTTTCCAATCGGTTACTTCGAATTTGGCACGTGATAGCAGCACTTTCGTATGGCGAGATTTATTTAAAAACATTTATTCACATTGAAACATAACATACCCAATAAAATTAGGAAATTTTCCCGAAAATAAATTCGGAAAAATTTACTAATTTATTTGGAAATTGTACATTAAAATTAGAATATTATCCTAAAACAAAAATTTGAGTATTTTTTATATAAAAGGTACAACTTTGGTATAAAATCATTTATTAAATTTCCTCGTTACTTAAAATTGCATTCGCAAACCTAAATTTTGACGAAAGCTACTCGCTTCACTGAAATTTTACGATCTCCTTTATCAGATTTGTCGCTTTAGTGGAGCTTTTTCTTTTCCATCCATTAGCTATCCTTTGGTTTATTTCTGGTGTCATTAACTAGTCCAAGATCATCATTTTGTAATAAATCAAATAGAATTACCTATATTTTTTATATTGGATTGTATATTCAATTATCTACTTTACATTCCCTATTAAAAATATTCAAGGAAGAAAAACTGAATAAGAGTTTTACCTTTTTAAAAACTTCAATGTTAATCCAGCGGTCTTCTTTTTTATATTGATACCCGTACACGAAATGTATTATTGCGAAAAGAAGCGTACGTCCGAGCACATCTTTTGCTTCCACTATAATATTTTGGACAATTAAAATATAACAGCTGCAGTATTCATCGTATAAAGAGGTTCCTGCAAAATCAAAAATAAAAACTATTCTTTCATTAGGAGCATGAAATAAACTCAAAGTTCAAATGAAAAGTAAATTTTTTCCGGTTGTGGTTTTTTTGTACATTTAATTGTAACTTCTCTTCGAATTTTAATACATCTTATATGCATTTTGTTTAATAAGGTACTGTTTTATATAACATATAGAAAAAGAAAAATATTCTACAACTTCACTAAGTTGAATTAAAATCGATGATATGGCTACCAAGTTTGATATCGGAGTAGACATACTATATATATATATATATATATATATAAAAGCAGCAAATTTTTTTTTATGATGCGCCCTTGGATTTAAAAAAGAAAGAATTAAAAAATACTATTAGAGATAAAAGATTTTTTTATCAGTAAAAGGTCTCAACTTGTCATTTTTCGCTATTATTAATACATAAGTTCATCTTAAAAAAAATTTATTTTTTAATAATTCAGCTTTCTAAATGGAACAGTAAATTTACTTTTTTTCTTATTCACAAGGTAGCCACTAAAATCAAAGACAAAATTTGATATCATTTCCTTGTTAAAAAAATGTACACCGAATAGAAGAACATAATTAAACTCAAAGTTTAAATTTTTAAAACTGAACCTTTTTTATTTTAAGTATTTAGGACTAAATTACAAATTAAAGCATGCAAAGTGGAAGTTTTCTGAACACTGACCATTTTAAATGTATATAATTAAAACTTTTAAAAAGCTATTTCGAGTTCAAACTTTCAGTAATGTATGTAAAAATTAGCAGCCGTCTATACACTTCTTCTAAATAAAACATTCAGAATTGAACAATATGGGTTCAGAGGCTTGTAACTTTGTTTATTTTAAAATTATGCCATGTGAAATTGAAGGTTTGAAAAATGTACATTTTTTCAGAGAGAGAGAGAGAGACTTAAAAAATAAAATTTTTAAATTTAGGCTCCTACGCTGCTTAATTTTAAACTTAATAATTTTTTTAATTTTAGCATTTCAAACTCAGTTTCAAAAAATTGTTTAATTTAAAACTAAACTCTTATTCTTTCATATGCTGAAATGTAGAAAAACGTCCATACTGTTATATGAGAATTTATGAATTTATTATTTTACGAGTAGGCATAGACAAACCCTGGAAAACTCTGGGACCGGGAGAATCTCTTCGTTATACGCACTGATTAATGAGTGGCGCCTTTGTCCTTAACCCCTCGGAAGTTTCGAATTTTACGTTTGATGTATCGACAAGTTATTTAAGCTAATTAAAAATGTTTTATAACACAGCAAACGTGACGCTGAAGTAGTTGCTCCAAGTATGTGTTTCGGGTGTCCCTACTGAAAATTATTATATAGGTTCCTATATAGGATGTAGAGGATCTTACATACGATTCCATATTTTTCACCTATAGATGCCACCTATAGGAAATTACAGGATTCCATATAGGATCCTACATAGGTTCCTGCATATGACCCTACCACTTAATAAGGTACCTAATGGTACCTATTGTATCTTATAGTACCTAATGATATATAATGGTACTTCTGCGCAGCCGTAGGTGCCATAGAACCCTACCGCGCATCTGGATATAATCATATATCAATACAGGAACCTATATATGGGAACCTATATAGAATCCTTTGTATGAATCTTCAGTGGATGTGTTCGATCGTTGTTCGGTAGAGTTCGTGACGCAACCACTTCTATGTGACATTCTGGAATGTTGATTTGACTATACTGATATTGGGTCTGGATCACCTGTAGATATTCCAGTAGACTACAAAAAGTATGATCTGTCTAACTATGAAGTAAAATATTTTGGATGGTACTTGGTACTATCTTAAAGATCAAATGGACCAACTAAATTTTGACACTTCAAGTGTTCAAGTATAAACGAAACAACTCCATTTAAAACCAAGTTATAAATCTCCAGGAAATTCCAATTGATCACTAAGATAGTGTCTTTCCCTCTCAACTAAACTGTCCGTTATGACACCATAAATGGCAAACTTATGACCACGCATATACCATCTCGAAATATAACATCACCTACCTTAAAAGAAATAAAAATAAAACAAAATGGCATCGGGTATCGCAGCAAGAGGTACAAATACGAACACGGCTATCAAGACTCAAGAGCTCCTTCAAAAGTAAAGTTTTTTTAGGCTTCCGCTCGCTTTTATGCGACGTGATTTCTGTATACATCTGCAACCGAAACAAGGTCGCGGAATGCGGAGTACATCTTGAAGAATCCCCAGCCTCTCTTCGCGACTCCTTTTCTCCATTCTTTCTCTGTCTCTTGCAGCTCGTTTAATTCTTTCTATTATGCTGTTCTTTCCTCACCATCTCCTTTTACTTCGGCTGCTTCATCTTCTTCGGGGGCCCGAGATTTTTCTCCTGTGCGACCTGGTTGAGCCGCCGACAGTGATGGACGTCCATGCACCGTTTGCTTCTCTATCACCGGGTTGGCGATGGCGGTTGAGAAAGAAGAAGACGACAACGAAGAAGAAGAAGAACAGCAAAGAGGATTGGCAAACGGGGAAGGAGGAGGTCGAACCAGATTATGTGCGCGAGGTACATGTCAGGACGTACTAACGACTCGCCGGCCAGTCCCGAGTGCGAGTGATGTTTTATTTAGTACTCGAATCCTCAAAAATGCCTCTTTGTCCCTCTGTGTCGGATATCGCCCGATCGAATGACGAGATTCCGCTTCGTAGAAAGGAAGCGAAAAGAGATGTGTTTTTCCCTTTCAAGAAGGCCTCATCTACTCTGTAATTTTCAGGAATTTCAGGTCAACATCAATTCTGGTTCATCCTCCCTAATTGAAGTAGGCGTCGTTCCTTTTTTTCAAATTAGGACTTGTCGGTTTTTCTTATGCATTCCTTTAAACTTACCATTAAATCTTCACTTTCTTTGTGTAGGTTCCCCTCCTTTTTAAATTCTCTTTATGTTTCCCATTTTCATGAAGCACGTTGCCTTCTTTCCTCCCTTGTTATTTGTATTTCAGTTTCTACACAGTATACACTATGCATATATCCATCAACCTCCTTTTATCATTCTATTTTCCCTACTTTAAATTCCTCCATCCTCTCCACAGCTCAATATCATTACATGAAATACAATGTTACGCCCTACGCCTAACATTAACGACTTATCCTTCAAATCATACACAACTCTCATATACAATTCGCCTTCCAACGCTTCAACAAAGTAAAAATCGTAATATAATCTGAGGTCGAAATCCCACGTTTCATCAACTTGATTCACTCGACATTGCGGACACGTTTGAAATGTTAAAGGATCGTTGAGCGTATTCGAGATAAAGTATTATTTGAACCCTCCTATTTCTCGCCCGTGGCTACTGGCAATTGGCCCGTTGCATTTGATAGCAGAGATGAGAACTGAGCAGACGAATCTCGATTGCCTTTTAGCGTTGTGCTTATGAGAATACATAAATATAAACGATACGAGCAGGAATAATGAATTGTGGTTGGAAGCAGGGTTGACGAAGAAAAATAGGGGGCGGTATCTCGATTCCGATGGAACTCGAACCACCGACAGCAGGGTATCGTTCCAGCTGGAAATGCAAATCTCAAACCAAGTTCCGGAGTAACTTACCCCGTGAGACTTCGTTGGCCGAACGTGCTCCGGCATTCGCGGCCCTCGTTTGCAAGGATAATATCTTACTACCCCACACCTACAGTATACCATAAACTTCCACCTAAATAACCCTCTTGTGATACCACCATGAAACCAGGTATCACCCACACACAATCATTACCAAAGTGCGTATTCGTGACTCCAAAAACGGCTTAGCATTAATAGTCCTGCTATGAACTTTATTGATACAAAATAAAGTGTAAGTCTGAAAACTTTAATAATTTCAATTTCAAGAAAGGATATAGCCTCCAATTTATTCAGATCTGTCAAGCTAAGTTTTCTTCAGTTTTAATCTTCGCTTTATACATGTGATACCGAAACCAAACGAATAATAAAATCCGAAATATTACCGTTTGCATGGTACAAGGTGTTTAGATTTCAATTATATCAAAGCGAGAGATTTGATTTGTGTAATTTTATCAAACTTGCTATACCTTTCCAAATACCTCCCCAAGTAATAAAAAACTGATATATCGAAAAAAATCTAGATATCGATTTTAAGATTTCAAATTAATTTCTTTTAAACGTATTGACATTCGCATTAAAACTTTATCAAAACGGAAACATTTTTCTTGCCATTTCTGAACACAGAAATTGAGTTTTCTTTTAAGATGATTTTGTTTTTCATATTAAATATAACATTTTAGACTGATATTCTTTTGTGTAATTCATTGGTCTAAAAGTTTTAGCATAATCGAATATGTGTAATGTTGATCATTAAAACACTAAATCGAACGATAACAATTTAATTTCGAACAGAATGATCCGGCTATGTAACTGTCTTCTGTTTCCATATATTCACATAGAGATTTCCGCATCAATTGAATTGAGATGAAGCACTTTTGTTGCCTCAGGGTTTACTGTGGTAAGGCAATCGTTCATTCATTTACATAAAATTATATTAAGGAAATATTAAAAGCGATCAACTTGAATAGAAGAACAAAATTTGGCATCATATTCGCAGGAATATTAAGAAACTAATATTTAACGAGAATTTTCTTTATGTTTGAAGAAATTTAATTAAAATTAACAATTTATAATAGCGTAATAATGCTCATTTAGGAAATTTTATAAAATATTTAGGTTTTTATTTTATTATATTTTCAGAAGGGGCTATTCATAAAATACGTGATACATCATTCAGTAACTTTAGACCCTCGCCCCCCCCCCCTCGCCTACTGCATGATGTTTTTTATTATTCCTAATATGAAAAATGCTATTATGAAAGGTCATCCCGCATGTTCATATCCCGTATTTTGTGAACTACTCCAAATATTAGCGACGAAGTGGACGTGAAGACTAAATCTTTGTTTTAGTCATCCATATTATTAAAAAATAGCTTGAAAATATCTTGCTTAAAAAAATATTGGTGGCCCATATGTTAAAAATAACGGATAGAAGAAACAGTTTGGAAGGGGCTAATAGACTAATAGAGTTAATAGAAAGCGCATCGGCTATGATTGAGGATGTCATTGTTAGGAGTTCGATCGAAGTGTGTGGTACTGCGGTTGTAGAAGGGTGTCTGGTGATTCGTGGTGGAATGATGAAATCCACGTAGCCATTTACGAAAAGAAGTCCAGAAAGAATACGGAGTCGATGGATGGCTACTATAAGCAATAAAAACAATATATCTGGGTAGCAAAGCTAGTGTAAGGGTGAAAGGAAAACTGAGCGACTGGTTCAAATTATGCAAGGTGTCACACAGGCATGCGTTATTTCCTTAGTGCGATTCATTATATTCATGGAAAAGTGTATAAGAATGGCCCTATTCGACGAAGAAGGTGTGGATTTCGAGACCGTGAGGGTACGTGGGTTAGCTGTCGTGGATGATAAGCTTTTTATGGCAGAGTCAATCGAAAACTTGCTAAGAATGTAGATTGCATTAAATACAAGAATGAAGGACACGGATCTCATAATTAACGTAAATACAACAAAAATTATGGTGTTCGAAGGAAAAGTTAAAAAAAACATGTTGTAACATTGCCCTAAATGATGAGAGAATAGAACACGTTGATAAGTTGATAAGAGCTTGGTAGAGAAAATGCACGGACTTGAAGGAAGTGAGAGAGGTGTGCAAAGGCAGGAAATTTTGGCGAAAAATAGTTTATAAGAAATAAGGAAAGAGTGCCAGTGGAGTGATTGACGTCTGAAACAAAAGACCTTGGATACTAAACGGCCCGAGTGGGAAGCTTTACAGATGACTTTGTGAAGCTCTTTTCATTCAGGGTCATGGTTAGAAAGATTGATCAGAAACCTGGATCGCAGCAGTGTTGCGGAACAAACGTGTTGTTGAAATAAACAGCACGCAAATTCTAGATCAATCTCAAAAATCTATTACCCCTCCCCCTCATTACCCCCCACATGACTGGCCGATTTTAAAGAATAACAGCGATAAAAGACGAACTGAAAACTATACCATGCTCCTAATGTTGTACCTACAACATCATCGCAAAATATTTCAACAATCCTTTTAAATTAACTTATAAGATCCTCATTTCATCACTTACTGGACTTAGTCCATAGCTATGATGAAAAACCGGGTTCACCCGAGAAAAAGTTTAGAAAACAATCAAATAATATTGAATAATATAATAATTATAGAGTATATACACTAATGAAAGGGTGGTATCTCGGCAGAATTAAATATAAAATTTCCCTATTTTAGAGGGCTTTAGTGTCCCCAATACTATTTATATGGAATTCTCAATCTTCCATACTTCGCCACCCGAGATGACCTGTTTATTTGGACACGTCGATTACTCCCCACTGTGACAAATACCTTCTTAGATATCGCAGTTGGTTCAATTTTATACTATATGGTATAAGTTATACTATATCCATACTGGACTTAGGTTAAATATACATTTTATATAGATTATACTAGCTCTGTAATTAATCAACTAACTGTTGAACCTAATGAAAAAAAAATTAAAAGACGGGAAAATTTCCCATCAGCTTCAGATCCACCATATAATCTGACACTTAGAAAGCACCTGTCGTACTCAGTCAGTGAAAAGATCAAGTTTTTCACCCGTTCGCTGTAATTAAATTACCAGAGCCTCGCCTCTGACTATCTGTCCATATATTTGAACTGATCCCCAGAAGAAGGATATTTCAATTGGTGCCAGGTAATTAGGTACTGCGAACAAGTAGCTCGTTCCAGGTATACTATTATGGTTACGAATAGCCATTAAAGAGAGGAAAGTGTGCATATACTGGTGTGACTACATCACTACACGCTGTTACAGAAACAATCAGAAAGGATCGAAAAGATCTCGAGAATCATCCAACATAGTAGCAGCATTTCCTCAAGATTTGTTTTTCTGCGTCTCAGGATTCTCGTAACATAGCACTTGCAGGATTCTGATTATTCTTTTACAGTATCGAGCTACTCGCTTACTAATCTGTAGAAGTTGCTTTTATGATATACAGACACGAGACTAGGCTAATTAATTTGCTAGTACATTAACGTCGAAATGAGTGATTATGGCGTACGCGAGTTTCTCGAATGCAGTGAGGCCATTGGCCCGCTGCTGTCACAGATTAGACGGATATACCGCCGCGGAGCTTGCATCTATATTAATAACCCTCGATGACATTGACTGATTCGAAGTCCAGGGCAATTACCATACGAGTTCTTCGACGCGAATGGACTGCGATATTATATCGTACCGTTCTCGAACGATCGTTTCCTCTTGACCTTCAGGCTTTTAAAAGGTGGTACCGTAATTTCTTTTCGTCTTAGTTAACACCAGAGGTCGATGATCTTGTTTTCGAATTGTAAAACTATAAAATCTAGGCTCAGGTGTAATAGAAATTTTATATCGTAGCTAATAACTTCCATTTTATTAAAGAATCTTTTTATTTGTGTGAAAGTTTTATCTTTTAAAAAAAAATAATTTATTAAATATTTTTTAGCGACTTCTTATTCTTATAAATAAATCTCATTTAGTACGACGGCCTTCAAACCGGAAAAATTGAGCAAAATAGTTAATAACCTTGGTGAATATTTTGTATAACTTCTTAAGTATAACCTGATCAATTTTTAGCATTATTACTCAAGCGCAGGAATAAAAAATAACCAAGTGTCTCCGACGGGCCCCAAACTTTTCAGGCAAAGCGTAGCCCTATTGAATGATAGTTTATATTGAGAACTAATTTTGCAATTTAAACACAGATTTACTGAGAGGATGGATGTGAAATTCTTGGGTTTTATGTCAAAAAAATACCTTACAGTAGTATGAGGACAAGAGTTTTCTACCAAATCTTTTCCACTTGTGACAAAGCTTGTGAACATTTTCTCCTAATATTTGTCTGATCCTTTCATTTAGAAGTACACGTTAAAAATTCATTAAAATTAAAATTCTTTCATATTTCGTAAAATATATTTTCTCAAAATGTACTATTTATTAATTTAGGAAAATAAAAATGCAAGCAAATGGTGACGCGGAAAAGTTAAAAGGATGGTGAATGGTAATTTAGAAACATGGAAAATAAGGAGAAATGGCAAATCGATCAAATAAAAATGATGACAAAGGGCAATTGGTAAAAATAGAAATTAGGGTAGAATGTTACTCTGTCTGATGAATTTCGGAAAAATAAACATTAGGAAGAGTAGAATTTAAAGAATATCCATGCGCCTTGAACATGCAAACTGAAAATAGATTTCTATCTGAAATTTAGCATAGTCCTGAAAGATTGAAGACCGACAAAAGTGGTGAAGGCCAGGCGAAATAAAAACCTGCCATTTGATCGGGTGCAGTTAATTTTCTCAACGACTGAAAGTTACCACTTGAGTTTTTAGGTGGAGGAACCAGCAGCAGACAGGCTGTCCATTCTCTGGAGCAAAAAGATCACAACGACGTCGCTACATCAGCGTCCTCGGGGTACGGCGCGGTATGTCGGGGTGATCTTCCTCAATAAGCTTCAACATACTCACGTATCTCGGGAGCGACAATTAAGTTTATAGTGCGTGCTAAGTGGAAACCATCGCATCGCATCGGCCGTATTCCTCTGCACGCGAGTGAGAACGAAGAATCCCCGTGGAGAGAAACCGTGCGGTAGCTCCGCGGACTCGAACAATCATCGATTAGAGGTGGTCGTTACGAGGCACATCGTTAGCCTAATGCCTGCTGGTCGTAAATCCTAGAGCTCAAGCTTCTTCACTTTTCGTCAAGAAAAGAACAGTCAAGCATCCTGGCAGTCTTCGAGTTGCTACTTTGCTGGTTTTTGTCCCATTGCGACTTTTCACTCGACTAGTTCATCGCTGATGGAACTTCATCCTTGGACGCACTTGATGATTTCTCAGATTCTACAGTCTAGATTCAACTAATTCAGGGCTGGGTTTTCTCCCCTTATTTCGATGAGAAATTGCTTCCTTCCAGAAATTATCTGGCATCATTTGCGTTCTTTAGAAGAATTAAGTAACTTTATATTTCAGGAGTATATATGCAAACAAAACGTGATAAATAAACTTTTTGTCTATATTGTGATTTATTTAATTCATTAAGGAATTCACCATGCATCCACCAAATGAAAGTATTCTTCTTCATTTTTTTACTTTCAAATTACACACTGTGAGAAATTTCAAAAAATGTTCTTGAACTTTGTCAGGAAATTTTCCCGAAGTAAGGAGAAAAGATAAAGGGAAATCAAGTTTCGAATCGTGAGAACAGTGATATTTTGTCGGAATATACTCATTTCAATTCTCAGAATACTTTATATAATATTTTGTGTGTACAAAAAAGGCGAAAAATAATCTTCTACTGACAAACACTTATTAATAGATGAGGTCCCTCATCTCGCTCCAAAGCATGGGGCGAGAAGAAACATGTGCATGATTTATAATTTTCATATTATTATCGTGATGACTATTTTTAGGCAGTTCGTTTCCAATGAAATTAATACATGACGGTTCACAGAAACTATATTACCACTCACATTCTAAAGAACTACTATACTCTCTAAATTTGAAAAAGTAAAATATAATTGATTGTCTGTTAATAAATAATACTAATTTCTGTAGCTATAGGATTAAGTCACTGACAATTAGTAGAATTCTATTGATTGAATTAGTAAAACGAAAATCACTAATTGTTATCAGTTTCGTAATCAGTTATATATGACTGCACTGATATAAATGATTGATCAGTTACACTTGTATGGAAGAAAGCAGTTAATTAGAAGAGGTTATGTTCCAAATATATTCACGTGCTACTGTTAAATGTGAAAAATTTTTTCCACTTTCATTAATTGATCTAGAATATTTTAAATTTGTCTCCAATTACAAAAATGGCACAGAGACCTGTCTTGACTTAATCGTGCAATTAATATTTTTTATAGGATTAATTTCTAGCTATTTTGTTGGCTTATGAGAAATTTCATTGGTTGATAACCTGGATACGAACTCGATATCTCAAATTAATTCAAAGATTAATTAAAAACAGGTCTCCATAAAATGGTACCCTAATTATGTTTGACTTTTCACAAGATTTTGTATTCTCTCTAAAATTATCACTGTACAAGTTCAACACGTTTCCGTCACTGGCTAACAATTTGAGCGCCTTGAGTTACTGCGCTTGCGTATTTATTGAATTTTTAAAAAGAAATGTAAATTAGTTTTTGGAATTCAATTGAAATAAACTATTACTTCAAAAATACGTGTGTTATACATTTTTCTCTAAACTGAAACTTAGAAAGTTTAAAAAAATTTTTTTGTTATGTGCATAATAGTAATCGCTTTAGACATTTTATAATTTCAAAAATAAACTTAGCTTTTATGACATTTTATTTACACAAAGATATACATCTTTAATCAATATACGGTTAAAATTAATTTTTAAATTATTATTACATTCTGAGGTCAAATTTTTAATTAAACTTTTGGTTATACTTTAATATTACAAATAATATTGGAGAATAAATAAAATCTTGATTAAAAATTGTTCCTCTAGCAATTTATTATAAGTCTATAATTGATTTACTACAGTTACGGCATGACTGATCAACTTCAGTTACGGTATTTTTATTGCTCAAATTAGTAAACTTCTGAAAAGAACTGATTCATCAATTAAAGTTCAGTGTACTCCATGAATTAGTAAAATTTCTACTAATTCAAATTTAGAGAGTAGATTGCAAATATTTTACTAAAAATGATTACCATGCTCATCGTGCCCCGGTTTTCCCTGAACAAAAAGTTAATGCTTTTTAAAAGTAATTAATATCTTCTGAAGTATTCATTATTTTCTAATATTCTTCATTACTTATTTCAGGAAATATATATTTTTAAATAGTTGTGGATTTTTTAACACGAAAATTAATAATTGCTCACAACTGGCTTCAAAAATACAGTATAAATTTGAATTATTTTAAGCAGTACATTGTTTAGAGTATAAGATGAATATGTTCTTGTATTTTGCCAGTTGCATATGGAATCCTTCTTATGCTATCTGACCATTTAAATCTTATTCATGGCAGTTGAAGTTTTATTCGCATGATTAAATATAGGGGTTATTCGAACAGTCGTAAACTCCCCCCATGTAAGCGTGAGCGCTAGATGTTTCAAAATTCAGCGCCACGACCCTCGGGATCGTTATGGCAATAATTGTTTGGTACAATGGGGAAGATACATACGATTCAGGATGAGCTGGGCAAATACTGCGTGGGAGATAATAAGCACTGTGCAAGCTCCAAATTAACCCTCTATTAATCTGACAAGGGTCGCTGGAATATACCACCTCGTGAATTATCACCCAGTTTTCCAGTTAATTGCATGCCTACAAATTTCAAGCGAAAGTGGCTTTTAATTGATTTTATTTGGAAATTATGTATTAAAAAGCCTTAAATGGGTTACTTGAAATCGGATGCTGATTCAGTAATAAGAACACAATTTCAATAATTTGAAACTCGTTCATACAAATTTTCATGAAACCATGTATTGAAAGGCATGCACATTTACGACTGAGGACACAGATCAGTGGACTGAAGTGTACTTTACTAGGTGCCTCATTGGGGCAATATTGGAATTTTCTATTTTATGCATAGCATTTACGATAAATAAACAAAATACGAGTCCTATTGGAAAATGGTTAAGACATTTTGTAGGATTTTTCGAAAACTATGAATTCTCTTGGAGACATTTTTCATATTTTCCGTCGTTTGCTTCAAAATTTGAATGTCGTAGTGTCAAATTTCAGACAATTTTAATACTTTTTTAATCATAAATGATGATAATCTAATAAATTATTGCAAACTTATATCTCTCTTTTGGGTGAATAACTTTTCTATCAATTTGTTTTCCACAAATTTTTCATTTTTTATTTTTAATGTCATTTTTATGATTAAACCACAACTACATTTCGTATCCTGTATCGTTTGACCACAAAACGGAATTTTTTATTTTTCATTGTTTTTTTGTGCAATAAAAATTTGAATTTTCAATTTTTCAAGAAAATCCAAAATTTTTTTATAATTATCTTGTAGTTCTTTCAAAAGTCAATGTTTTTCTTCTCTAGACTTTTTTTCATATCATGCGTTGTTTGGCTGAAAAATTTGATTTTCGATTGATTTTTAAAATTTTGAAAATTTTATAACTCTTAGAATTTTCTTTTTTCGAAAAATTCATTAGGTTCAATTGTTCGTCTTATGCAATGCTGGGGCTTTTTCAGTTTTCAATTCTGGGGGTCTTGAAACGTGGAGATCCGTTGAAAAACTGTGGCGTCAAATTTTAAACTATTTCAATACCCTCTCAATCATAAATGATGAGAATGTAAAAATAATAATTTAAAAAATTCCATTTTCTGGTCAAACTATACAAGATCTACTAATTTTTTATTAATAATTTTTTTGAATGAATCCGTATTTTTTGTTTAAATCATACAAAATAACATTAAAAGTAACTAAATTAAATTTTTCGAAAAACGATACAAGGTATGTACGAAAAGAAAATGAATAGACAAAAGTTATTCAAATAAAAAAGATCTACAAATTTTCATATTAATCATTTTTTATAGGTAATTTTTGTTTTATTCGTAAAACATAACATTTAAAATATAAAAATTAAAATTTTTCAAAAACCAACAAAAAGTATGTACGAAAAACATGCATGGACTTAATTTTTTCACACAAAAAAACTACAAATTGGTTATTTTACTTAAAATTATTAGTATGACAATTAAAACTGTATTTTATTCTTATTCACTATGATTACTCAAAATCTTCAGAACGTCTTAATTCAATCAAATATCTAAAAGTCAACTTCTTTGCCTTGAACCCAAAAATAATTCAACGATATAAACAAAAGAAATGCGCGCTATATATCATACCAACGATCCATTAAGTATGACCTAAACTTTCTATGCAAATAATTTTAATCATAATAATCAATAATAATAATAATAATGAATTTGAGGGATTATATTGATCCTTTAAATTAATTGCTTCTTTGTAGTTGATGTTGTGATTGGCATTAGGATCCAGAAATAAGGAATGTTTGATTTTTTTACATGTCACATCTTCTTCTTTATTCATAGTGTGTCCCCTAAGGGTTTACATGACTTCCATTCCTTACCACTCACATAATAAACAACAAAAGAAAATTTCTACCTTAATATTTACAATATTTACTACTATTTACATAATGTCTTATATCTATCTAGTTTCTTAACTTAACTCGAGCGAGCTGTCGAAAGCGAGAGTGCATGTGCAAGCGAGAGAGAGAGAGAGAGAGAGAGAGAATGAGAGCGCAAACGCACTTTAGTCTACTTATGCTATTACATATCCATTACTTACAATCTTTACGCTTCTAATCTAGGCGACTTCCGTTTCCTTAT
>JAAAKG020189354.1:31896-50931 GCA_010014905.2 Druon quercuslanigerum | reverse complement strand
GATACAACATTCTTCTTTTCTATCTGAATGTTATTTATCCTGGACACTTTCAACAATTTAAGAAAATTTTAATATAGAAATACAGTAAGTACTAAATTTATTAATTCTATTTAGGTAAATCAAATTACCTTTTTTAATATCGTCTTGCCTTTAATTGTTTAAATATTTATAGAAACTAAAGTAAACCGGTGGAATTCTAATTGAATTTTTGAAATAATAACATCCTATGGTACGTTGTGAACTCGAGAAACTGGCCAACGGTGACAGTCACGCTTCCAGGGTAAAGGTGGTCGCACAAGAAAATCCGTTGCCGTGCGCTGGATACGTCTCACGGACGTGCCGTCCGTGCGCGTACCTATAAAGCCAACCAATCGCGTGCAACCTGAGTTGCGGCTGCGATCCGTGGCGGTACTTGCTCAAGGACGTTGCGAGCTGGTGTAGATAGCGGCGTACTTGTGTGCGTCAGTGCACAGGCAAAAGCAGCACGACGGGTTGTATGCGATTGGTTGGCTCGATGCGGTCGTTCACGGACGACATGTCAGTGAGACGTCTCCAGCGCACTGCAACGGATTTTCCTGTGCGAATACCTTAAGGCTTCCTTTCTTATATTTCTCCTTCACTGCTTCCACTGACAGACTCTTTCAATCACTCTCCCTCTCTCTATCTCTTCTTCTCTTCTTCCACTTCTCTCCTGTCGTCTCCTCTCTCTCTTTTGCTGCTCTCTTTCTGCCTATGCTTTGCTCTCACACTTACTCTAAAATTCTTATTCTGAGTGAAGGATGGAGTGAAGGAGAGTGAGAAAGGGAGAGAGGGAGGGAGATAACGATATGGAGTAATAGAGAAACAGAGTGAGAGAGAGAGAGAGAGAGGGAGAGAGAGAGAGTGGATTAGATTGAGAGAAGTGGAAAAAGTGAAGGAGAGATATAGAGGGATAGGGATTAAAAGAGTCAGTCAGTGGGAAAAGCGAAGAAGAGATGGAGAAGAGGAAGAGTTACCCTTGAAGCGTTATCCTCTAAGCGTTAGCCTCAAGGCTTTACCCTTGAAGCGTCACCCATTTTTGCAAGTTCATACCGTGTCATAAAAAATTATCACTTCAAAAAGAAAAAAATAACCCTAAAAATTCCAAAGATGATACAAAGTCCAAAAAAATTAATGAAAGAAAAAGAGGTATTAATAGTAGAAGAATCAAGGATGGGGAAAAGAGTTGAAAAATAGTGAGAATGTGAAAATAAAAACAAAGAGATGGCAAAGACGTGGAGACTAGATATTAGAGGAGAGTGTCCCTAATAACAACACTGTATAAATTAGGTGTAACTGTTTCATCAGAGGGGCGAAAAAATCGTAAATTAAGAACACCACCGGAAAAAGATAAGATCAGAACAAAAGATTAGAAAAAATAAAGGTATAGAAGAACACAAATTTGAAAACCGAAGACCAACAGAGGACGAAAATTTTAAAATGAAAGAGATGCGCGAAATTATGATAGAGTTAATGGAGATAAAGGAAAAAGGGCTGCGGCAAAGAAGGGAGGAAATAAAAAAATAAACTAGAAACGAAATGTCTATACTTAAAAAAGAAATGACAACATAAGAATAATTCACGGAGAATTTAAAAAAAAAGAATGCCCAATTTAGAAGAAAGACTAAAAAAGCAGAAAGAGCCTCATAAAATGGTAGCATGTTTAGAAAGTAGGATAGACAAGATATAAAACTGAAACCGGAAATTTAAAGATGGGAAGAGTTAGAATTATAAGAAGAGTTTAATGAAAATAGATAGAAATAAAAATAAAGGAGATGAAGAAAGAAAGAGAGAAGGAGGAAGGGAAGAAAATAAATATAATATTGAAGAGTTTAGGTCCATAAGGGAAGAAATTCGAAGCTTTAAGAGAATAGACGATTCAACATGAGAGAAAATATATAAGTATAGGTTAGGAAAATTAAAGGAATAGGGAAAAGAGAATGGGAGAGTAATGGGTGGTTCAGGGTGTGTGAACAGAGATAGTAGGTTCATAGTGTAATGGGGATAAAGAAGAGGTAGATCTAGTTCAAAGTAAGGCGGGGGGCTAAAAGAGAAATAACAAAAGAGAGGAAACTAAGAAGTTTAAAATAAAAGATGGATCATTCGTGAGCAATTTTCAATAATGAGAGGCTATAGTGATGATGGAGACCAGGCAAGATAAAAAATTATGGGAAAGAGTAAAGTGAAGATTATCAAGATGTTAGGAAAAAGAAAAACGAAGAAGATGATAATCTTGAAGGACCAATTTCAGCGAAAAGGTTGAAATATTTATAGGAATAATAAAAAGTGGATTAGAGGGCATAGGCAAAAAAATAGTGAAAGAGTAAGCAGAAGTGGTTAGAATTAGAAATAGTAAGAGAAGAAGACAGTAATAATATACGAAGGAAATAACATATTTCTGGTGTTCCTTAGCGCAAGGAATAATTAAATGGAAAAGTATGAAATGTAACTGTACTGTAAATGTAACGTAAATGCAAAAATTGTTATCTCCTAAGAAAAATCCCGGTTTTTTGAGAAAAATAAGACTCCAAAAATCGGTTTTGGCGCCCAAGAAGAGCTTAAAAAAGCTCAAAATTCTTATAGGCTTACTTTCAGTTTGAATGAAATTTTATTTGAAGGGTGATTTTTCGTAGATAGGGGCTGTTTTTTGAAAATTCATGATTGCACTTTCGAAGACCCCAAATAAGCCCAAAATTTTGGCCTTGTTCATTTTTTAAATTTTTTAAAGTTTATGTACTGGAGGTACTGGCGGCCAGCAACTCCAACAAATTTCCGTTTTTTTTTAGAAAAACAAGAGAGCCCGAAAATAGTTATTGGTTCAAAATTAATTTTTGCAGTTGTTGAGAGCCTATCAAAGCCCAAAATTTTAGCCTGGTTGACTATTTTAATTCGTTCTATTTTCTATAGTGGAGGTGCTGGCGGAATGCACCTTACTTTTTGCCATTTTTCTGGTAGCATACGGATACCACGTCGTGAAAACGACACGTCTATTAAACCTGTCCACGAATAGACCCATTTTTTGACCACTTCATAAGAAGTGAATCACTGCCTAAAAAGACCATGAGACATGAATTGAAAGAGGTGACAGTCAGACAGCACGATGTCTGAAGAATACGGCGGTTGGGGGTAGGACTTCCCATTTTAGCGTTTCCAAATATGTTTTGACAGGTTTTTGGAACCTTTAATGGTAAAAAAAACTGTGCTGTTCAAATTTTAGTAAAACGACACCTAATGAAAACTAAGGCCACATGATGTAGCTTCGACATGCATATAGTAACGATATGCCTCGATTGCAATATAGTACAAGTAACGCCATCTCTTGAAAAGCCCTCAAACTAAATTCACGCTCCCAAAATTTTTACAAACTGAATCTTTCGTCTTTTATTTTCGAATAAAAACGTTTCTCCAAAGCACAATAATTGTTTTCTCGTTACTATTTGTAATCTAATAAGAGCAATCAAAAATAAAGAAAGCTGATATGAGAATGTGTTAAAACTTTGAGGAGCATAAGGATTGCCTCAGGAGTGAAATAAAGTGAAGTATAATTATATTTAGTCAGTTTCAATTTTTATTTAGCGAAAGTACATTTATCTGAAGAAATATATTTTTTTATGTTTAGTGATTGTGTTTTTTCTTCTCTTCTTTCTCTTTTTCTTCTCTTTTTACTGACCGATACGAAAGTCTGTCCATCATGAGTCTAAATTCAGGTTCTTTCGTTTTTGGATTGTGCCTCATGACTATTTCGAATCCTTGATGAGAGGGTCGAAGTGTATATGGACTACCAGTTAGAGGTAGAGGTGGACCAGCCTCTATCTTTGGGACGATTGCGGGAGGTGTTCCTAATAGATTATTATTTCCTTCGGGGGTGGCTTTATCACTGGGTCTTGATTCTGAAAAAAATTGTAAATATTTTACTCAAAATTTGGGCAAATAGTTTTGTTATCGATTTTTAAAGTTTTCAATAACCAATCAAGGTTTAAAAAAAAGGAAATAAAGACATGAGCATGAATAATGGAGGAGCAAGAGGAATGAAATAAATATGCAGAATTCCGGAGAATAAAGCGAAGAATCCATCGACCAAATTTGGACAGAAAAAAATTTATTTTTATGGACAAAAATAAAAAAAAGGGAAAAGAATCAGAAGAGGACCATTAAAAAACCCTTCAGCCTGTTTTTGATTTATTTAGTCTTTATTATTATTATTATCGAATCTAATTTTAAAAAAAACTTTTGTGAGCAATGACCGCCAAAGTTTTGGCTCTCATACAGCACCCTTATGAAGTAAAAAAAGAGCAGGCAGGAGCAGCAACGAAACCACGTCGCTCTTCCCCTGACACCCGAGAATCAATTGTGCGTCACAATGCAAGCCCATCACAAACATTTTTATCGTAATCAAACAAAAATAAAAAACATTGTTAAAAAATAATCACTAATATTTCGTCACTCACACAACACGCTTATCAATTTAAAAAAAAAGCAGACAGGAGCAGCAACGAAACCGCCACGCTCTATCCCTGACAATCGAAAATCGAGTGTGGTTCAAAATGCAAACCCGTCACAAACATACCTGTAATGTCAGGTGAGGGTCAAAAGGGTATGCCTGCAACCGATAAGCCATTTGAACCACACTTGATTCTCGAGTGTCAGGGACAGAGCCTGGCGGTTTCGTTGCTGCTCCTGCCTGCTTTTTTTTTAAATTGATAAGTATGGTGTTTGAGTGACGAAACGTTAGTGATTATTTTTTAACAATGTTTTCTATTGTTGTTTGATTGCGATAAAAATTTAAAAGACGAAAGAATTAGAAAACAGAAAAAGGGGATTTGGTTGTTTACTATCTCATTTTTCTTTCCTCTTTTTTATTTTGGTTCATAAAAAAAATTTTTTTTCTTTTCTTTTTCATTTCAATTTTTTGATATGACGAAAATTTAAAAAATATTTACACCAATAAACAAAAACAAAATTATAACAATATGAATTTTTTCTTACCTGAATGTCTCCAAATAATAGCAAAAAAATCGCTTATTTTTTGATCGTAGAAAATTAAGAAATTTTCAACAGCAAAATAAACAACTTTGGTAAGTCAAGAATGATCCGCAAAAATTCCAAAGATCAAATCCAAATTAAAATCATAAAAACATTAAAAATTTTGAGTTCTTACTGCAATTTTCTAATTATATGTATTTTCAAATGCAATCTTTCATAACAATATTATTATATAAATATATTTTCCCACTTACCAACGAAATTAAGCAGAAAAACTGTAACCATAAAAAGCAGAGTTTCAATAACAATTTTCATTTTTCTATAGTCGGATTTCGAAAACATGACTAAGTAATTTTTAAGACAACCGCTACTATATATACTGAGAATGACAAAACTGCTGAATTTCCTACAAAGTGAATAATCTTTGAACACATAATTCAATTTCAATTAAAAATATAAATATTTAACAGAGAAGAGCAATTCTCTAAATGTTCTCTAGAGATTAGATTTTAACTAAAATTATAAATTTTCAACTAGAATATTAACATTTTTAAGAAAAATAAAGTATTCATCAAGAAACGACGACTTTTTAACAAAACAGCCAAATTTTCAAACAATTTAACAAATTTTAATTTTCAGCCAAATAGTTTAGCTTTTAACAACAACAAAATTAATTTTTCACAAAAAATGGAATAGTTACGAATAGTTACACACAATAGTTAAAACATAATTTTCAAAGAAAAATATTAATTGGTAACTGAATAATTAAACTTTCTACTAGTAATTTAGATAAAATTGTTGAAATTTTTTACGAAATAAGTTAATCCAATAATTTACGTTCTACAGAAAATCATGAATTTTCTATTCAAAAAGCTCAATTTTTCACAGAAAATAGAATAGTTAAGTTTTTAATTCCAAAAATAAATTTTTCACTTAAAAAACGATTTTACAACAAAATCTTTAAATTTGCATCCGAGTAGATTAACTTTCTGCAAAAAAGGAGAATTTTTAACAAATTAAATAAATTTTCGAGTAAAAAAGATCAGTTTTTATACAAAAAGTTAAATTTTTTTTTAGTAAAGAGGATCATTTATTACAAAAAATGTAATATTTAATTTTTTTAACGAGGAAAAATAATTTTGTACTAAAAAAATAAGTTTTAAGAAAAAGAAATAAACTTTAAAACCAAAAAGTTGAATTTTCAACTTAAAAATATCAATTTTGAGACAAATAGCTTAATTTTTAACTAAAAATAATAGTTAATAGCAGAATCATAGAAGTTTCAATTGCAAAAATTAATTTTTTCTTAAGAAATGGAATAAAATAAAAGATTAACAGTTTTCTACCAAAAAAGGAAGAATTTTCAACAAAATCAATTAAATATGAAACAAAATAATTGAATTTTCTAAAAATGAGCATTTTTCAGACAATAATTTTACTTTTTGACTGAACTAGATCAATCTTTCACAAAAAAGGCAACATTTAAATTTTCAATTGACAAATATTAATTTTTTACTGAAAAAACGAATTTTGAATTTTTTTTTAATAATTTTCAACGCAGAAGATTCATTTTTAACTAAAATGATAAATTATAGGATCAGTAGTTCAACTGTCAGTTATAGAAATTAATTTTCTGCCAAAAAACAACGATTTGTAAACAATTTTTTTAATTTTTAAAACGATAAAATGAATTTTTTAAAAGTTAGTTAAAATCAGAATCTAAAACTGTTTATTTTTCAAACCAAATAATATTATTTTTCTTATGAAAAATGCAACAGATGAAAAAATTAATTATTAAATTATTATTTGAAAGATCAATTTTCAGTTTAAAAATTAATTTAGGAAAAAAAACGAATTTTCAATAACACCAAAATGCATTTTTAAGAAAGTAGTTAAATATTCAACCCCATATTTGGATTTTCAACTAATAACAATAAAGTATTAGATTTGTATAAAAAAAGAATATTCAACAAATAAGATATTAATTTTTTACCAAGAAGAATAATTTTTCACACAATACCCGCATTTTCGACAAAACGTTTATTTTTTAACCAAAAAGATGAATTTTTAACTGGAAACTATCAAGTATTACCCAAAAAAGTTATCTTTAATTTTTTTTAATTTTTCATACGTGTTTTCAACTAAAATTATTGTTGATTCATTATTTGAGAACCTCGATAAAGATGCGTAGAGCTTTTACTTACCAAAGCTATAATGATTAACGTTTTTTTGCCTTAATTCGAACTGATTAAAAAAAAACAGTAAGAAAAAATAATTATTGTTAGTTAAAAGTAAATTATTTGTAAATTGAAAGTTAATTTATTATTAAAATTTTACTTTTTTTAGTTAGAAAGCTTAACTATTTTCTTAGGTTTTTGTCTTATAAAAATTAATTTTTGTACTAGAAATTGACCTATTTCATTAACGTGCTTTAAAATTTATATGTTTCCCAGAGAATTCGGTTTTTTTAAGATATTGATTATTTTCATTTTTCTGGTTAATTCTTTATGTTTAAATATTCAAGTGTTTTATTCGAAATTTTTCGTTTTGGCTCAAAAATGAAAAAAATTGTAAATTCATCCATTTTTATTCCAAATTCATAAATTTAGATAGTTAATTAATTGTTTTAGTTTGTTTAATAAACTGCATTCCATAAAATTTGTCTTCTCAGCTTTAAAATTCAACTATTTGTTTAAAAACGAAACAGCTGATTTTTTAAACTCATTTTTTAGATTATAAAACATTGTTAAATTAAAAATGTGATTATTTTTTTGTATTTTTTTGGTTGCAAATTATTTATCTTGACGTCAAATTTAAAAATTTTCTTTTTGGTTAAAAATTTATCGTTTTGAATACAAGATTAAACCATGCAGTTGAAAATAACTTTCTAGATGAATATGCATATTTTTGGGTTAAAAATTCCACTTTTACGTAAACAAGTTTTTTGGATGAAAATTGGTTTCTTTCTTTTTAATTTACCTGTTTTTTCTTCAAAGTAATTTGATTTGTTCATAACACATTTTTTAATTGAAAATCTAACTAATAGTTACAAAAATTTTGTTGCAAACTTTTTTTGGGCTAAAAATGCAACTGTTTGTTTTTATATTAATCTGTCAGGATTGAAAATTTAATGAATTTTTTTAGTTAAACATTTCGATATTTTGTTGAAAATTTGTTTTTTTAGTCTAAAAATTTGTTGGTTGAGAATCTAAATGTTCTTTTTTCAAGATCAATTATTTTCAGGTGAATTGAATGATTTGTTCAAAATTGAATTATTATCTTGAAAATTTAACTATTTTGTTAAAAAATTTCACTGTTTTGTTCCAAATTCATTTCATTAGTTAGGAACTTCTCTCTTTTACAAATTGTAATTGCTTCATTGAGAATTATTTTTGTTTTTATCGAAAATTATTTCTTTATACTGAATATTTAACGATTTCATGTATGGTTGAATATTTTTCTTTTTTCGTTTAACATTAAAACATTACGTTCAAAATTAACCTTTTTTGTTGAAATTTTTTTTTTAAATTTATCTCTTTTGTTAAAATTATCTGCTGATAATGCAACTGTTTATTTTATAATTAATCTCTCAGGGTTGACAATTTAATTATTTTGTTACATTTATTTTGTGAATAATTTAACTATTATGTTGACAAAATTTTTCCAGCTTAAAATAAAAAAAATTGAATTAATTTTTCCTCTTTTGATTAAAAGACTTTTATTGGTGGTAAGTCAAATTATTTTGTTAAAAATTTATCTTCTTTACCTCAATCAACCCCTTATTGACCTGAAATCGAATTTGTTTGTTTAAACTTCAATGGTTACAAGTTTCGTTGAGAATTTATAATTTTAGTTGAATTCCACTATTTTTTATTGAAAATAAAAATAATTTTTTGATTAAAAATTCGACTTCTAGGTTGGTTGATGAAATTCATGTTGAAACATATTTTCTTTTTAAGGTTCATGATTTTAGTTGAAAACCAAGCTAATTTGTAAAAAATTTAATTCTTTTGTTAAAAATACAACTATTTCGTTGAAAATAGAATTTTTTTTAAAATTTAACATACTTTGTTGAAAACGTAAGGGATTTTATTGGATTTTAAGGGATGGTAAATGTGTAAATTAATTTATTATAATTGAATGGGAATCAAAAGGAATCCTTAAAGATTTAAAACTCTTTTGTTCCAACTCTCTTAATTTATTTTTAATTCTTCGAAGTTCCTGGACTGAAAAGATTTACAGGATTTTAAGACTTTTATATAGAATTGAGACAATTTAGGATATTTCAGGAATCCAGGGAATTCGGAATATCAAAAACGAAAGCAGGGATTTTCAGGAATTATGAGAATTTCGGAAATTCAGAATATTCAGATATTTTAAAGAATGTAGAGGAACCTTTCAAGTTTCGAGGAATTTAGAAATTCCGAATTTTCTAAATTTTCGATCATTCATACAACTAAAATATTTCGTGGACGTAAGAAAGTCAGAGATTTTTAAGCACGTAGGGAATGCAAGAAACTTCAGGAATTCATAATATTCTTTAATTTAGGACGTAATGTGGAACCACGAAAGAATTAATTAGGTGTGTTCGTCCTGCATGGGCAATGGTTTTTATTTGCAAATCTGGTATTGGCACTGCAAGACAAAATTTACTGAAATTGTCCTGCATTGCTAAAATGTTCCCATTTCCACTTGCGAGTTGTTAAAAGCTTGCTCATGGTGACCAGAGATACTTTATTGAAAACTTCTGATCGGATTTCTGTTATTAGCATTGCTTGGGAAAGTTTATTTTTTTAATAGCTTTTACATCCTGGGATATACTCTTGGGTATCACCCCACATGCCTCATAATATGCCGTTCAGCAATTCTGAATGTCACGTTTTGAATTTCAGTGGAGGTTTCTGTAGGGGATGATACTGACTCTATGTAGAGGATCTCTACTTAAATTACTTTGCATTAAACGGAAGAGTTCTGAGATAATTAAAAGCGATTTCCTAACTCATTCGACCCTTGGAGCTGATGCTGTCAAATTTTGGCTTCAACTGGAGCTGGACTAACTAACCCTGATACTAACCCTGAGAGTTGGAAACAAAGATCTTCGTAGGGATTGTTGAGTAACAGTACGGGAATCATCTATATACTCTATGCCCCTAAAGATGACGACACATCTTCTGGTTTATTGGGAGTTTCTCTTTCTTTAATGTGCTTTGTTAAATAATTAAAACAAACTATATATTCTGTTAAAGAATTTGTTATCATCAAACTCCCCACATGGATGGATGCCGCCTAGAAATTTTCTCAGCTAAGGTTCTTCTTTTTCAGGAATTGCAGTAAGGTGCAGATAATAATTTCAATTATTATAATCATCCAAGTATCATGATAATTTCACAGTTAAGAGTATGACCTTTCATGTATGTGCGGCTCCTCATATAGCTAAACGATCAGATAATAGATTTTCCTGTCGCATTTTTCACCCATTAATGAATCCATTTAATATAATCCATGGAAACGAAGGTTGTTAGTTTCAGCTTCAAAGCTTTGATGACAGTCTAAATGCCATCGAAATTGTTCGTTTGACGGCCTTGGGCCCTTTGTGACGCGTTTAAAGGGCGATCCTTGCCAAAGCAGACGACTGTCTAGCTTTAGATTCTCTGTTAGAGTTGTAGCAACATGCACTGTCAATATACACATCTAAAATTTCTTCTCCAGGACCTACCGTTTGCGCGCCAGTCCCCAGGGAAGAAGCGTCACTATAGCGTTGGCTCTTTCGATACCTAATTCAAGATCACTGATTCATTGGAAGATACAACAGCTCCTTTAAAGATTTTAGGCGAAAAAGTAGTTGGCTGTCAGATTAAGTCAGTCAGAGCTGACCATCTGGACCTTCTGGGGAGGATTCATTGTGAGAGCGTTATTCGTAGTATCTATTGGGATCGATCATAGATAAAGAAGGCGTAGCTTCTTCCTTTTAGGATCGTTAGACTCGTTTTCGGATTCCTTTTACAGTACGCTAGTTTCAGAAAGCTCTTTTCAACATTTCGGGTTTACGGACAGGGCGTATGCGGTTATGAGTTTAAACGGTTTCCAGAAATCTAGGTACAGCAGAATTGATTTGTTACGCAGATATTCCCTTGAGGTTTCAAAATTTTGTTTTTACTCGGGTCTTCTTTTCATGTCACAGTTCGGCTTAAAGTTTTCGGATATTAGTACCATTATGGATGAACCTACGGTCAACTCAGAGCGATCCCTTGTCAGGAACGCGAAAATGTTTCGTTATGCAGCGGGATTATTTTCTTCAGTTAAAGCCGGTTTTCTATATTGAAACCCCACGACGATTGACAGGCTGAGAAAACATTAGGAATTGTTCTTCTGGATCCTAATGTAGTTAATGCGACGATTAAAAAAAATAGGTGAGTTGGCAATAAAAAGCACAAAATATAAATAACGTTAAGAATTGAAACATGATCAGAATGGATTCTCTCTAAATATATAATCATAAATCAGAATTCTAAAAAACTGCAACAAGTAATTAAAAATACCGCCTCTACCATTGTTACTAATTCTAACAGTTTCATCATCTGACAGCATGAGTCCGTTGTTTCGAGTAATCCAGACATTGACATTAAGGTCATAACAAATAACAGATTCATTATTAGATTGTTTACTAAATAAAGAAAGGAGTACATTTTTCCAAAATTTTTTATGATAGTGGGCAAACACATTCGATAAGCTTCTGCTAACCAAAAAAATGCATTTCTAATCGTGATGCTTTTCATTTGCAAGATAATATTCCGTTCTTTGTCGTTGACCTCCAAAGTGGATTTTATAATTAAGTTACTGTAATTTTTTTCACATATTGAATAATTCCTTGGTCGTAAGGCTGGATGATTAAACTACAATTTACTGGCAGGAAATTTACTTCAATGCCACCTTTTTTTTTTAACCGAAATTCTTATGATGACTCGACAAATTGTGGATGAAAAGCATAGCTTTTATTGGTTATTTTTTTTTCTCGAGAAAAGATAATATACTGGTAAATCCTCAATGTTATAAAAAGGTAATGACTGTTGACACCAATATCTTTGTTAATGCTCTAAATTTTTTTTTTAAATATAGATTTTTATTATTATACATGTTCGTTATAAAATATTACAATAATTAATTAATTTATTTATTCTGCACTTTCTTTGCATAAATTAAATCTCACCTTTGAGGACAGGGCTAGACAATGGAAATCTAGATCCTCACATTTATTAAAACCATATATCTAGAGCTTCATTTAACCCTTTATTAGGGTTTTGTTTGAACTGTTTTTTGTTTTGATTTTAAGTTTTTTTTGCGGCTAAGTTTTTAATGCTATTTTCTTCTTGGATTTCTTTCGAGATAACTGATTATGTTCCAGCAGTGAGCCAATCAATTTTTTACGTGTTTTTGTTGACAGCTTTATAAAAATTTTATGTAAAAAATGGTCACAAAATAGGTTAGGGTTTTTGGTAAACAGTTTTCGACAAAACAAAATGTATGCCGCCTTGTTCTGAGTATTTTAATATTTAGACTCAGCTTTATACGATGCATTTATAATTTCCAACAATGACGAATGAGCGACAACATTAAGAGTTCCACTATTCAGCACAAAACGTCACACAAGCCTATATAAAGTCGCCTTAACCTAAACTTAAAGTTCCGCGCCAAAAATGTCGAGAGGCAAGCCGCGTTCGGCGTAGTAGACGTAGCCTGCCGCGCATGTGAGTGGGGTAGATGAAGCAAGGAGTGGGGGCAAGCGAACGAAGGGGAAGTCGGGAAACGAGAAGTGTCGTAGAGTCTACTGCATGAGTGAAAGTGGTTCCGCAGAAATTAGAGAAGAGGTTTAAATACACGATAAACCTAAAATCAAACAGCCGACCTGTCTAAATAAATATGCCGGCTTATGTGAAATTAGACCCCTTCCCTGAAACAGTCGTTGAGTTCCTTCCACATGTCGAGTTTTACGGAACGATAAGTGTTGTAATTTACTCGGAAAATTTCTTTAAGATCGACTGGATTCCATCATTAATAAGCCCAATTCATTTAATGGTCGAATCTGATAGTCTGCAAGACTATTTTTCTGAGGCTTTTAGTAGTATGGCTATAACACAGGATGTAGAAGATAGCGCCATAGTGCGAGGATCTGATTAGACTGGATGCTTATGGCCCATATTCAACGCGAATCTCGTTTGGCAACTGTGGAGATGGCAATGATCTTCAATTATAAGTTAGTTATCGGTACCTTTATCCAGGGTGCGTTAGAAATCTCTGTTAATCATTTAGCGTCGCAGAGCCTTGCCTTAGTCAATTTTTGTGTGAATGACCCGACTATTTTTTAAAAATCAAAACGGAACTTTACTTTAAATTCCTAAAGAAAGGAGAGGCAGACAAATTACATACCCTTAAGTTTTTAACCTTCTCGAATCGAGCCTTTTAATCTACAACTTCTCTTGTTTAAAATTAGGTACGGATTCTAATATTCATTGAAATGTATAAACTCAGATATATTCGATGTGATCTCAGAGTAATAAATGACATAGTGCATGCTTCCTTCTTCTTGGGCCCTTAGGCGAGAAGCGTGGAGCAGTACCATTAATCGTTAGAGGAAGAGCGTCAGCACATTACTGGGACTCGAAAACCGTGTAGTTAGATTTTCGACTTCGAAACGGCCCAAGAGTTGCAGGTTTGTTTAATAAAGAGTACAGGTAGTTGCCGCCACTGTTCGGCTATTGTAACGAGGGCTGAACTAATTTTGCTGCTAGTTTTTCACGCCAGAGCCTGTAGAGCCGCCTGGAGAGTGCGTGATTCTGATTTAGGTGCAACTTCTATACAAGAGTTAGAAATATATAATGAAGACGATAACTGTCATGCGATTTGGATAATCTACACTCAAGTCTGACTACCCAATTGTCACTCACCGATTAGAACCAAACTGTGCACATCAATAAAACTCCAAAAAATATTAAACCCGTGCTTTTTACTTTTGCAGAATCCGCTTTCTAGGGGTAGAAATCACCCCTACCAAACCAAAATCAGCCTAACCCACTTATCTCTGGGATCAGCGAGTTTAATCGCTCGTTCTTCTTAAAAAAAATTGAATTTCATACCATAATATAGCCCACCTAATCACCTACTTCGAAACTAATATAACTTATCCAAACATTCACCCCTAACCTACCTAACCTTGAGAAAGCACCCCTATCAAACCACGAGGAGTCTAACCTACCGGATCCTGGGAAGAGTGAGTTTACACGCTTATTTTCCTCGCTGTTCCCTGGGAACAGCGAGTCTAGTCACTTATGTTCCTTGAAATAGTTCAACCTCACACCACGAGCAGGCCAAACCTCCTACTCTCTAACAAAACTAACCCCTACAAACTGGTTCTACTTTAACTTTTTTACTATATTACTACTTTTACTACTTTTAATTTATTTATTTCCTTGCTCTCGATATTCTACTAACGAAAAGGCAAGTAGGTTTTCCTTTTTTTTCGTTGGAACCAAGTAGAGAAAACATCTTAAACCAAGAGCTTCTCATAATGTTTAAAGAAATACTCTCTACTTTCTGGGACTTTTCAGAGAAAAGTCGTTAAATTGAATGGAAGTATTTTGTTCAAACGATCGTTGTTTTTCATAGAGACTCGAACCAAGGGATTCGTCGCGGCCGAGCTATGAAGGCTCCTTGCACCCATAAACAGGAAACTACCTGACCATGTTGTACAGCTAAAATTCATCGAATCCTTCGCTCCCACACGAAGAAATCTTCTTGAAAAACTTTGATTTCAGGCCCAGTTTAAGAGCACGGGCGCAATGTGCTTTAATTGGGTGGTAGTTTCGAAAGCGAGAATGCGATGAATGTGACGTTACGGACTAAAACTGTGATATGAAAAGGGAAAAGGACCTACCCCGTCTTGCGCGCGCTAAGACAACTTGCGTTGCCGGAGCGCTTTTTCGAAAAGAGCATATTCGCTTTTGAGTCCAAAACGAGAATCACGTGTTATGCTTCTTCGTTTTTGCTAGAGCAATTCGAAACTATAATACAGGGTGCGTCAAAAGTTCCCGCACAATCTTTGCGCTCCAGTCTCTAAAAATTATGTTAAAAATTCATTAATTTGGATATTATATTCGCGTTCATGAGATAATTTTCCATTAAGTGAGCATTTTGGAATCTGTTTCAGTTGTTTTAAAATCCCTAATGAGTAAAGAAGCACATCGTGTAGCTATAATTTCTTTGCATCAGCGAAGTAAGTCAGCGAGTGAAATTTCAAGATTGCCCTCGTAGAACAATCTATGGTGCCATACGCCGATTTCGTGAGTTAGGTAAAACTAAAAACCGCCCCAGAAGTAAACGACCACGCAACGTACGCACTCCAGCTAACCGGGAGAAGATAAAAAGGCGACTGATTCGTAATTAAGAGCGTTCCATGCGTCAAATGGGTAACAAGTTCAAATGCAGTAAAGCCAGAATTAGAAGAATCGTCAAAAATGATTTAAATTATTATATTAAGAAGCTGCAAAACGCTCACCTGTTGACAGAAAAAATGAAAGTCTCAATTTTGCAAAAATGAAAAAAATTGTTACGTTTGGTCGCAGCTGGAAAACATCGTAATGTTTTGTTCTCTGATAAGAAATTTTTTACTATTGAGCGAGCTCGTAATCTTCAAAATGATCGGCAACTCTTGCCTGAAGGTTCTTTGAGGTCTAAACAAGTAAGAACAGTCTGTAGATCACATTTTCCCGCTTCATTGATAGTTTGGGCTGACATCTGGAAGGCCGTCGTGGATCCTTAGACACGTGAACACTTCAGGGAAAAGCCATGGACCTTTCAACAAGACTGGGCACCAGCGCATGGCGCGAAAGTGACAATGCAGCTCTACGAAAGGTTGTTTCCTGCTACTTAGGGAAAAGATACATATCCATCAAATTCACCGGATTTAAATTCACTGGATTATTCAGTCTGGTCTATCTTGGAGTACAAAGTGTGATCTAAAAACCACACCAGTATAGAGTCGTTAAGACGCGATCTTTCTCATGCTTGGGATCAAATAACTGAAGAAGAGCTCACGGCCATAGTGGATAATTTTCCAAACCGCTTAAAAGCTTGTATCTCCTCTAATGGTGGACATAACGAGATATCCCTTTAATTTCTCATTTATGTGCATATATATAAAGTGATCCATTAATATAATTTCAAAATATATTAATATTTTACATTATTATGCATGGAAATATATGTGCGGAAACTTTTGACGCATCCTGTACAAACAATTCTCTGCCGAATTTAGGGCTAACTGTATTTATCCTAGCAATATGTATTCTGTTACTTGGTTTTAACTTTAAGTTGTCGCGTATTTCTTTTTAGAATCTATTTGAATATTTTTATTAATTTCAGATGTTCGTTCGCAAGAGTTGGAATTACAAGTCCTTCAAAGTGGCATCAGCCCGAGTTCAATTTAAAGATTAGAGAATTTTATATTTATAGCGGAGAGCGAACATAAAAGCGTATCGGGAAACCAGCATTTCATCGTTCCATACGTTGCTTCTTCTTTTATGGACACGTGGCAAATTAGAAAAAAATCACTTTAGTATGGAGGCAAAAATTTCTCCCCTCTCTAAAATTTTACATAAAATTCAAAAGCTTTCGTTATTTCATTCCCAAAGTATATTAAAATTTTGAAATTAGGGATGCTCATAAAAATACAATACCCCAAAGTCCCGGCAGCAGGGCATTCGTGAAAAGACTAACTAGGCCATAAACCAGGTAGGGTATACAAATCGATGAGAAAAAAATCAGAATAAAAATAAATTTGGATGCATCATAAAATAAGATAGATAAATAAAACAAGAAAATTTTAGAAGAATTTTAAATGTTTGCTCAAAGTTATTACGGTTTGGAGTAGAAGTGAGCTCGTTGTGTATAATGACCCATAATTCATGAGATAACGACTGTAATATATACTGCATGCTTCATTAGGCTGCGGAACAATTATTTTTTGAATTGTTAACCAAGTCCTTAAAATGAAGAATCTTTCTACTCTGGTCCTATCAGTGACGGTTATTCTTAACTTTATTGGTAAGTATAATAATATATCGATTTTTAAAAAAGAATTTGTAAGCTATCTTACTTTGAGAATTATCCGTATATTTTGGGTAGAAAGTTGTTTCCTTTTGGTTGAAAAGTATACATTTATATTTTTTGTTGAAAACTAATTTATGATTAAAGCTGCCTTCAGTTTTGAATTCAACTAATTAAGTGGAAGCTAAATTCCTTAAAAATTTATTTTATGGTTGAAAATGTCACATTTTGTTTTAGAATTCAACTACTTGGTAAGAAGTTGAAGTCTTTTCTTGTAAATTCATTATTTTATGATTCATAATTTTAGTTGAAAATTAATCTACTGGATTGATAATTAAAGCATTTAGTTCAAAAAATGTTTTTTCTGCTTTTACATACATGCTTTTACTAAAAATAAGAGTGCTCTAGAGAAATATTTATTATTTTAAATTGAAATTCTACCATTGCTATAAAAATCTAAATATTTTTGCTTAAAGGAAAAATTATTAATGATTGTGAAGCCTATTATTATATTTTTGGTACAGAATTAACCTTTTTTGGGTAAAATTCTGTGTTGAATTACAAAATTGATTATATTGTTACAAAATCATTTTTTTCAGTACAATAAAATTACGCAAATAAAAATTTTGAATATGAGGGAGATCAGAACCACAAATCCTTTGTTAAATATTATTTTATTAGGCAGCTTAGGCCCCTAAATTCTAAAAATGGATTGTACTTTTTATGTTCTTGAATTTTATAATTTGGGAGAGCCTTGTATAGAAATCAGGTTATTTATATTGAATGGGCAATCAACCTTCTTTTATCTCGCTCACATTTCACAAAGTAATGTCATGTTGAAAATTCTGCGCTTCAGGCCGATTGGAAATGCCTTTAATGAAAAAAATAGAAGGGTGAAATTACATATCATTTCGGCCTATTATCGAGGATTTTCGTTGACGACTATTTTCGGGGTTTTGATGAAATTGACATATTAAAAAAATTTAAATTGATTGCAAATGTACACACACACACACACACACATATATATATATATATATATATAGAATTCATAAAAGTGATAAAATTTAGAGAGTTAATAGAATTTATAGAGTTCATAGAATACATAGATTAAGTGAAATTCAAGCATTTTGTAGAATTTAAAGAATTCGTACAATTTCAATAATTCGTAGAATTTAAATAATTCGTACAATTTCAATAATTCGTAGAATTTGAAGAATTCGTTGAATCATTAGAATTTATAGAATTCATAGAATGCAAAAAATTTGTGTAATTTCTAGAAATGAAATATTTCGTAGAATTAAAGGAATTCATATAAATTACAAAATTCACCAAATTAATAGCATTTATAAAAATCAATTATAAAAATCAAAGAATTCGTATAATTGTTAGAATTCATAGTATCCATAGGATTTACAGAAATTACAGAATATAGAATTTATAAAATTGGTAAAATTTAAAGAAATAATAGAATAGAATTAAATCCTTTTGTAGATTTAAAAATACTCATAGACTTTAAATAATTTGTAGAATTTAAAATATCCCGAGAATTTAAAGAATTCGTAGAATTTAAAGAATTCGTACAATTTAAAGAGTTCGTTGAATTTAAAGAATTCGTAGAATTTAAAGAATTCGTTGAATTTAAAGAATTCGTAGAATTTAAAATAACCCTAGAATTTTAAGAATTCGTAGAATTTAAAATAACCCTAGAATTTTAAGAATTCATAGAATTTAAAGAATTCGTAGAATTTCAACAATATGTTGAATTTAAAGAATTCGTAGAATTTAAAATAACCCTAGAATTTTAAGAATTCATAGAATTTAAAGAATTCGTAGAATTTCAAGAATTCGTAGATTTTAAAGAATTCTCAGAATTTAAAGAATTCGTAGAATTTAAAGAATTCGTAGAATTTAAAGAATTCGTAGAATTTAAAG
>JAAAKG020189354.1:0-31796 GCA_010014905.2 Druon quercuslanigerum | reverse complement strand
AAGAATTCGTAGAATTTAAAGAATTCGTAGAATTTAAAGAATTCGTAGAATTTAAAGAATTCGTAGAATTTAAAGAAGTCGTTGAATTGAAAGAATTCGTAGAATTTAAAGAATTCATTGAATTTAAAGAATTCGTTGAATTTAAAGAATTCGTTGAATTTAAAGAATTCGTAGAATTTAAAGAATTCGTAGAATTTAAAGAATTCGTAGAATTTAAAGAATGCGTAGCATTTAAAGAATTCTTAGAATTCGAAGCATTCGTATAATTTAAAGAATTCGTAGAATGTAACGAATTCGTAGAATGTAAAGAATTCTCAGAATTTATAGAATTCGTAGAATTTAAAGAATTCGTAGAACTAGAATTTTAAAAATTCGTAGAATTTAAATAATTCGTAGAATTTAAATAATTCTTTGAAATTATAGAATTCATGGATTTCGAAGAATTCGTAGAATTTAAAGAATTCGTAAAATTTCAAAAAGTCGTAGAATATAAAGATTTCGTAGAATTTATAGAATTCAAAGAATTCCAATACTTTTTAGAATTCATAGAGTTCATAGGATTTACAGAAATTACAGAATATAGAATTCATAATATTGATGAAATTTAAAGAAATAATAGGATTAAGAGAATTCATAGAATACGCAGATTTAATAGAATGAAATCCTTTTGTAGAATTAAAAATATTCGTAGAATTGTAAGAATTCGTAGAATTAAAAAAATGCGTAGAATTTCAAAAATTTGTAGAATTTCAAAAATTCGTAGAGTTTAAAGAATTCGTAGAAGTAGAAATTTAAAAATTCGTAGAATTTGAATAATTCTTTGAAATTATAGAATTCATAGATTTCGAAGAATTCGTAAAATTTATAGAATTCGTGGAATTTATAGAATTCGTGGAATTTATAGAATTCGTAGAATAGATAGAATTCGTAGAATTTACAGAATTCGTAGAATTTATAAAATTCGTAGAATTTATAGAATTCGTAGAATTTATAAAATTCGTAGAATTTATAAAATTCGTAGAATTTATAAAATTCAACTCATATTATCTATAGGATTCCATAGGAATTAAAAATATTCGTAGAATTTAAAGAGTTTGTAGAATTAAAAATAGTCGTAGAATTTAAAGAATTCGTAGAATTTAAAGAATTTGTAGAATTTCAAAAATTCGTAGAATTTCTAAACATGAAAGAATTCGTAGAATTAAAGGAATTCGTATAAATAACAAAATCATAAAATTAATAGCATTTATAGAACTCAAAGAATTCGTATGCTTTTTAGAATTCATAGTATTCATAGGATTCACGGAACTCACAGAATTCATAGAATTCATAAAATTGAATAAGTTTACAGAGTTTATAGAATTCGTAAAATTGATAAAATTTAAAGAATTAACAGAATTCATAGAATACACAGATTTAATAGAATCAAATAATTTTATAGAATAAAAAATATTCATAGAATTTTAAGAATTCGTAGAATTTAAAGATTTCATAGAATTTAAAGAATTTGTAGAATTTCAAGAATTCGTAGAATTTGAATAATTCGTTGAATTTATAGAATTCATAGATTTTAAAGAATTCGTAGAATTTAGAGAATTCATAGAATACACAGATTTAATAAAATCAAATCATTGTATAGAAATCGTTAAATTTATAGAATTCATAGATTGCCAAGAATTGGTATAATTTTTAGATATCAAAGAATTCCTATAATTTAAGGAATTCATTGAATTAAAGGAATTCGTATACATTAAAAAAAATCGTAATATTAATAGCATTTATAGAATTCAAAGAATTTTAAACTTTTAAAATTTATAGTATTCATAGGATTCATAGAAATCACAGAATTTATAAAATTGATAAAATTTAAAGAATTGATAGAATTAACAGAATGTATAGAATACGTAGAATTAACAGAATACATGTTGAACAACTCAAACGATAAATTTATAGAATTTAAAACTTGTTTGCAATTATAAGAATTTGTAGTATAAGATAAATGCGTAAACTTGCAAGAACTTTTAGAATTTTCAGAATTCCAGTATTTCATTAAATTCAAGGAATTCATAGAATTTATATAATTCAATTGATTTGAACAATTAATAGAATTCCAAGATTTCGTAGAATTCCAAGAATTCACAGAATCCCAAAAATTTACAGAAATGATAGAATTCAAAGAATTCATGGAATTTCAATCATTTATAGAATTCCAAGAATTTACCGAATTCCAGGAATTTATATAATTCATAGAATTCCAGCGAATGATCGAAATTCAGGAATTCCCTCAATATCATGAACATACAGATTTCAAGGAATTTATAGAATTTTAGAAACACCCGGAATTCATAGAATTCTGGGAATAACAGGAATATATGGAGTTCAATTTTCGTTTAGATCATGTTCTTACAAACTCATTGTGAACTTTAGTCATGCTTTCTCTCTTGTTCAATGTAAAAATAAAAAAAAAACAATTAAACTGCTTTTAATATTCGTATAGCTCAACTTGAAGCAAGAATGGCTCTTTTGTATTATAGAGCATTTTGGTCCTGTTCTTTTTTTATTGGAAAAGTTCTCGCCGAATCTTATTGAAGCAACCTGAGAATATTGGTATACAGTCCAAGCTCTCTCAACAATTTTAATTAAAATAATGCTGTTTTCTGCATATATGTCATAAAAACCAGGACGCAAATGAAGCATCTAATTGGTTCTTTTAGACGACCAACGCAAGAGTGGTTATTTAGACGTAAAATTCTAGATGAGTTTTTTACTCTTAAGGTATTAATACAGCAGCATACATTTAAATAAGTTAACCTATGTTTTTTGTTGCAGAATTAAGTTCGCAATTCGAATGTTTACCTAATGGTGATCCTATTCCTATAGTTTACCGTGGCGGAGATTTTTCTTCTAATTCTAATACGCATTCTCCTGAAAGGTCTGAGTCTGGATCTCCTCCTGTCAAATATCCTGCTATCGTCTTACGTCAAGCCAGGCCTCCTTCATCCATGCGTCCCCCTATTAATCTTCCTTCATCTGACGGATTAGGGTATTGTCGGATTAACCAGCTTGGACTTATTCGGCTTATTCTCCGCAGTAATCCAAACTGGATTTTCGAACTTCGAAGATACACTTTTCCTGCTAATAAGCCAATTACATTGAGAGCAAGAAAAAATACCTATGATCCTATGCCAACCCAAGAACAAATTGTTCTATCAGCACCCAATGGAGATGTCTTTGCACTGTTGGAGAGTAGTAATGTTCTAGTTGGAATGTACACATATAGTAACAGAGATACAAAACGGGCGAAAATAAACATGTATAGCGGCAAGGTGTCCGTTATGAAACCCGACGAAATCGAAGCATCTCCGGTGAGTTCCGCCCGCCCAATCAGAAAGTATTTTCGAGTAGTGCTGATAGACAATGTGTAAATAACAATCCTCCAGGCAATTAATTAAACTTTTAATATCGCAGCGAGTATTTTTCTAAAAAAAGATCCTTTTTATTGCGCAAATATTTTAGGAGTACAATTCTTGTAGTTTTATGATAATTAAACTGTATTCATTTTCCTACAGAGATGACCGCACTACAGTATTATTATTTCTTTCAAGCTTATTCTCGGGTGAACCCGCTTTATCATCATAGCCACGAACTAAGTCAAGTGACGGAGGAGATGAAGATGTTATTAGATAATTTAATACGATTTTTGAAATTTTTGCAATGGTGTTCTGGCACAAAATTAGAAGCATGGTGTAGATTAGGGTTTTTCTTTTGCCGCTGTTATACTTAAGCAGAAGACGCGAGCGTTGGCTACGCCATTAGTCGCTTCAGGATGCTTCGTTAGAGTTACCATCTGTCACTAAATAATTTATAATGTCACATGCTTCCTGCTGGTGGATAAAGTTGCGTAAAATGCGACAAGTGTTTATTAAAGCCGCCTTGTGAGTTGCCAGTCTGTACTTATCAATTTTGGTTGTATGGGTTACCTGCTAATTACGGTTAATCGTACAATCAATTTCGACAATGAAGAATTTTTCATCTTTTTTTTCTCGCATCACGATGTTAAGTTGATTGGCGCGGATGTAATGATCCGCCTAGATAGTAAAATCCCGATATAAGGTGTAATCTTCGTTTTCTAAAAGGGACATTGGGATGTATCTATAGTAAGGGATTTATTCTGTTAAGTTTGCGAGATAAATCACGTCTTGATGTCCTGAGGCGTAATGACGAATTCTTCTTTTTCTGGATACAGGACGACTTCCTTAGTCAAATATTGTATGCCTTACTATTCACTTCATGTTGATCTAACGTTTTGGAGTGCTCGCCGTAGATAGCCTTCTGTCATTATTGCGTTTCAAATTCCTCGATAGTTTACAGTCATTGTTCAATTACTCTGTCAATTGCCTACTTATTGTGGCGAATTCGGTCATTTCTGCGCCGATGGTTCTGTTGAACCTATTAAGTTCGATTTTAGACCACTCCATGAGCTCAAATACGTAAGTAGGGACAGTGATGGAATAGGTGTCGATGGCTCTGATTTTCTTTGCCGAGTTGAGAGAGTTCTTCAGAATCAATCAAAGTCTTAGATTATAGATTATAAACATTAATTTTTTAAGCATCTGCATTTTAAAATCAAAAATACTAATTAAAAAAAAATTGCTTTTTTGTCTGGAAAAGATTTGTCAAAGTTTCCTTATACTCATCCTCATTTTGAGTTTTTTTTTTTTAAATTCTGGCTGCGCATGACTGCTTTGAAGCTTAAAAAGAAGGAAAAATTATATCCAATAATATAGAGAATATTATTGTAACAAATTGTTATAAAAAATCTTCACAAGCAAAATTTAAACATTTAGTGTTTTCAGACAAAGATAATTTTTCCTGCAAAATATTAGGACAAAATTCTGTACTACAATAATTATCCTATTCATTTTGAGTGTTTCCAGAAAACTAATTTTTTCAAAATCTTGAATTTAACTGAACCGGCCAACAAAAATAAATATTATGCGTTTGCTGAGTAATCATAAAAAATGTTTACCCGTGGAATACATATGTCGGGAAAGATAAAAATACGAGATTCGTCACGTGCGTTAATTACTTATCGCATTATGATTTATTAAATAAATTATTATTTGAACTTCAGAAATAAGGTTTAAACTAAATTATTATATTTAATAAAATTAGTATTAGGAATAGTTTAATTAATTAATTAGTTTTTGAAATATTTGTAATTTAATAAATACACGCTAAATCAAGCTGGGCGTTACATTTATGATACGAGTAATTTAAAAGAATCTGTATTATCGTCAGAGCTAGTTACTACCAATCAGTGTAGATGTCATTCCACAATCTATGAAAATAAAAATAAAAACTGCCAATCAAGTTAACTCATTAATTGACAGAAAATACTTAACGTCAACATTTAATTAAAAAATGTTGTTAAATTTATTTTCCATCCTGTCATAAATAACGTAAAGTATTTTCTTTTATTTAAAGAGTTAACTTTATTGATATTTTTAATGTCTATTTTCACAGATTATAGAAAGAAATCTACACTGCTTAATAGTAACTAGCTCTAATGATAATACAGATTCCTCTAAATAATAGTTTTAGTAAAATTGTTTTTAATTAACTCCTTTTTTACAGCGCTTAGCTGCATCTGCATGAAACAATAAAGAAATATTTTTATATATAAATAAGAACTGTCAATTCACTTGTTTATGAACATCCAAAAAATAAAAGAAATTAGTTAAACTTTATCACTAAGAATTCCTCAAATGTAAGATTAACGGACTATCATTTTTGATATTGCGCCTGGAGAAGATAAAATATTAAATTATATATAATTAATAATAATTGAAAGCATGAACAAAGTTTTGATCGGAAACATTTTTATTTATTTATAATTGTTCTAACGCTTTAATTATTGTAAATAATAAACTTAAAAATATTATAAAACTAAATAATTCTTTTCTCAGACCAAGGAATTGACGCATATCACGAAAAATATATACAATGCACGGCGCAAATCTCAACGAGTCCTACAAAAGAACCTTGAAGAGGTGCCCCTCGTTCCCAATATCTGAGGACTGTCAACGAAGAGGTGTTTGTGTTGAAATTTATTCATTCGTTATGTTCGTTTCCTTGGCCGTAGTTAACTACTTTCTACTTCCTCAGGTAATTTTTAGGTGGAGCCTAGTTTTCTACTAACAAGAAGGAACGTGATACAGACTTAGACCCAATTTACGACTGTCCAAGCGGGGTAGTCCATAGGTTAGCATTGCCCGTTTTTAATTTCGGAACAAGTGATAGGCGAGGGCCAAAGACCCGACCCTATCACGAGTTCCAAAAGTGTTACCCAAGCCATAAAGACGGCTCTCCTCGATGGCATAAACTGTATTTTTTTTGTAGAGATGCGCCAAATAACAAGCGTGCTCTGCTGGTGGGGGATCAAACACGATCTCTCTTTTTTAGGTCGGCCCAATCAAGCGCATTTGATACCTACTATATAATTGTGCACCTCATATCCTAATACACAGGTGGATGCACTCCATGCTGAAAAGGAGAATAGCACATCTATCCGTATTATAAAGTAGCCGAAATGCTTCTAAAGCCCTTTCAGCTTCAAGATCACTGGTGCTACGAAAAGAACACCAGCATTAGCTCTTGAGGTCATTTTGGACATCGCGAAGTTGCACCTGATTGTAAGGAAAATTGCGGCCGCGATGTAACGACGGCAAAAGTAAATAATTAGTTACAACAGGAGGTCTCGTCGTATATAATAAAGCTTGTCTAGAGCAAGTTTCTAAGTAGGTTTATAAAGGGCAGTCACATTTGTCCTGATAGTCTATCAACACAGACTTGTCTGGCGTAACCTTCAAGGTCTTCTTACGGTTTGAGGTAAAAACTGCATCAGTCTGATCTGATTTCCCGGCTATGGACATATTAAAGGCAATCAAAAAGCGGATTTACTGGCCAACACGGTAGCTTTACAATACCTGACTGGCTAGGAACCATTCTCCGGTATCTCGTACAGATTAGCAAAAGGAGCTATTGGTCAATCACTATCGGCGGACCAAATGTTGAATTCTGAGAATTTCCTTTTTCCTATATTAGAGACAACCCTTGTTATCGAAAGTGTGAGTTTCGTAAGGAGACAGTTCATTACATACTTTATAAATGTGATGCCCTGGTGTGCATCACTAACCAATACCAGGAAAATTATTTTGTTAAACCAGAAGACTGCCATGTCCTTTCCTGCAACTTAATGCATACCTTTATAATGAAAACTGACCTTATGGATCGTAGTTAAATTCTAGGGTATACTATAATACGTTTTATAACAATGCTATGAGCTGTTATTGCCCTGCCCTCCCCTATCATGAAAATAAATATTTGCTCCTGGATATGTGTGCGCAGGGAAGATAGTTCTTTTTTTTTATTCATGCTAACCCAATGAATTTTAACAATATATTATATTTCACTTGTTATGAAAGCGAATGTAATAAAAAAGAATAAATCTGTCAAATTTTAGAATTATTTATAATGTTTGCTAATGAGATAACGAGAGTAGTATATATCCAATACTTTTTTAAACTGCGGATTAATTGCTTTCTCACTCTGAACAACGTCGAAAAAAATGAAGATCCCTTCTACTCTGGTCCTATCATTGGCAGTTATTCTTAATTCTATTGGTAAGTATGCTAATACAATAATATATCTTTATTTTCGTAAGCCTGTCACGGTCGAAGCCAGGATTTGTATGCAGTGCTTATCGAGGCATAATGTAGATCATGATCAACCAATACTAGCTCATTGACTGACCTCATGTTGGAGGTTTAAGAATAACCTTCCGACGCGGTCATCCATCGTCATCCTTAGATCGCTAGGAGATTCATCGAGATCGTTAAACTGTGAGATCCACAGATTTAAAGACACCTCAGGAAAGGCTAACGGTGTTTTGGCCTACCTTAGGGTCGCCAAATCTGCGGAAGAGATTGTAGCATCCATGGTCATGGCCAACCATAAGATTGCTCGTCTGAATGAGACGTAAATACCTCGTTTGAAATTGTGTTCCGCTTTTTTGATCGTGCGATTAGTTGCTCACGCTTACGGTATCTTACGAATGGCTCTTACCATCCAATATCATCTCTGATCCGATTGAACTAATACCTTGAACTGGATTCAGGGCCACCCTTGTAGATGAAAGAACAAAATCATCAATCGCGTATTAGAGATATAAGCTACCCTGTCTGAAGCGATTTGCAATCATATCGCAAGTGCGGATAATTTCGCAGACTGTGCCTTACGTGGATTATCACCAGCACGATTGGGGCAACATAATATATAGTGAAATGTTCCGAATCGTGTGTCTCTACCAAAAACTTAATGGCTCCTAATGTAAAGTGAAACGTCACCCGCCGTAGTTATTCCCAATAGTTACCCTCTCTTAACAAAACTACAGTGTCTACGTATGATTTTTTATATCCTACCTACGTCCCTTGCTGTTGTTCGATTGAATGAAAAAACGTTGGTTTTTTTAATGAAAAACTTCTGGTAGTAGGTCTCTGGTAGCAGGAATGATGACTGCTTTTATCTTTTCACCTCGTGCATATCCCGAATTTTAATTGCATCATTTCGCTAAAATTAATTTTTTCTCCCTGGTCAACTGTAAACCCTCTTGAAGAAAAAATTAAAATTTAAAAGGTCATATCATAGCAGCTTATCAGCTAAGGTTTTAACTGATGACAATTTTTGAGGTTTTTATTAAATTTAGAAATTAAAAAAAATCTCTTATTTCTTTTTATTAAAATTAAATTAATTTTGTGTATCTCACTCGAAAAGAACAGTGGTTTTTTTAGACGACCAACGCCAGTGCAGTCATTATAGACATACACTTCCAGAGAAGTGCTTTTATTATGGAGGCATTAATATACCAAAGCACTTAATAAATACTTAGCCAATCCTCTGTTTCTTTTGCAGATTTAGGTTCACTGTTCGAAGATTTAACTAGCGGGGATTCTATTCCTGGTATTCCTCGCGGCGACACTTCTTCTTCTTCTGCTGGTAGAAAACATTCTCCTAACAGATCTAGGTCTAGATCCAGGACCAGGTCGCCTCCTGTCAAGTATCCTCGTGTCGTGTTACGTCAAACCAGACCTCCTTCGTCCATGCGTCCTCCTAGCATACTTCCTGCTCCTGATGGAGTTGCTTATTGTCGACTTGAACAACTCGAATTCATTCGGATAATTCTTCGGACGAATCCGCACCGGATATTTGAACTTCGAAGATATACTTTTCCAGCGAATAAACCAATTACATTGCTGGTACGACGTAATATCTATGATCCAATGCCATTACAAGAACAAATTGTTCTGTCAGCATCCAATGGAGAGGTTTTTGCATTATTGGAGAGTAGTAATGTTTTTGTTGGAATTTATACATATGCTAATAAACATATGAGACGGGCGAAAATAAACATGAATAGCGGCAGGGTGTCTGTTATGAAACCAGAAGAAATCGAAGCATTTCCAGTAGGTCCACTACGCCCGATTAGAAAGTTTTTTCGAGTAGAGCTGGTAAACAACATGTAAAGCGCAATTTTCTACACCATTATTTATTATTTTTTGAATGTAAAACTTAAATCTCCAAATGTGATATTGACTGTTATCAAGTTGAATTTAGTAAATCAGTTAAAAAAGAAAATTTTAATTGCAAAAATTATGTGATTTAACAATGGATATATTTTTTATATTTTCAATTTCATTTGACAAATTGTATTTTTTTTAAATTGGTTTTAAAAATAAAAGGACTTTAAAATTATATCATATAACTACCAGATTGTTCTATGTACCATTTTTCACAAATTAAGCATTGTATTTTATATACTGCATGCGCAAGTTGTAAATAATCTAGAAAGTCTACGTCTAATTTTATAAATTTATCTAGTTTTTAATTAATTCTTAAAATTACTGTAATATTAAAATCATTAAATATTATTTTCATTTGAAAAGACAAATTACCATGGAAGGAAATAGAAACGGAAGAATCTTTCTTTTGTTAGAGAATACCTAATTGTTTTGCTTTTGTCATTAATATGTGTATGAATAAATTCTATTCAGTAATTATTAAAAAAAGTTTTTACTTTAAAATTTTATGTTTAATTGCATAGTTTGAAAAAAAAATTAAGTATCTACCACAATAAGTGGTAGAATTATTAACATCAATCTAATTTTTAAATTTAAGTCTAAGATGATAAGAATTAAATTGATTTATGACATATTGTAATTTATTTCCTGGTAAATATCTGAAATATGTATGTATGGAATAATCTAAATTTTGTATGACGAAATATACTAAATCTTACATCAATAAATCTGCTGAGGTTAGTGGAATGGGAGATCCAATGTGTGTTCCGCGTATTTGTCTACAGAAATAATTATTTAATTTAAAAACTGTTGGTTCCATTAAAAACTATATTCCTTCTTCAAATTTATTTAGAGTTAAATCTGTAAAAAATGTTATAAAGATAATACAACTAGAGAAACCATGATATGATCAGGTGGAATTGTTTTTTTAATAAGTATATTTTTAAATTCAAAAGCATTTCTTTAACGAGTTTTAGGTACTGTTAAAGATTTTTTAGAATATTATACATACGAGGGTTGTCCGTAAAATAAGGTTCCCAGTGTGTTTTCACACTGTAAAACATGTTTAATTCCATGAATGCGTACATTTTTGGAAAGTTCAGACTTTTACCTATTTTTCCACATAGTCGCCACTGAGGTCAATGGATTTTTGCATTCGGTGTACGAGCATATGAATGCCCAAGTCAAAAAAATCTGCCGCCAAGCCACGCAGATACCTGAAAACAGCTTCTTCCAGCTCTTCTCTGTCGCCGAAATGCGTTCCATCCAGGTGTTTCTTCATGTCAGGGAAGAGATGGTAGTCACTTGGGGCTAAGTCCGGGCTGTATGGTTGGTGTTTGACAATACGTGTACTCCATCCAAGTTTTGTGATGAGCTCGTTGGTGGAGTTAGCGGTGTGCGGTCGAGCGTTATCCTTATTCAAACGCACCCCCTTAGACAGCATACGCCTCCTCTTGTTTTAAATTTCACGGCGCAATTTTCGCAGTGTCTCACAGTACCTGTCAGCGTTGATTGTTGTACCGGTGAGGAAGAACTCGCACAACAATACCCCCTTTCTGTCCTAAAACACGTTTGCCATCACTTTGCCGGCACTTAGCGCTTGTTTGAATTTTAGCGATCTCGGCGACTGTTTGTGCTTCCATTGTTTAGACTGTTCTTTGGTTTCGGGTGTGTGGTAGTGCACCCAAATCTCGTCTCCAGTGACGATGGAGTCGAGGTCTTAAAGAAGTTCTTGGGCCGCTTCAAAGCGTTGACGTTTGCTAGATGCTCCAAAAAAATCTTGTCAATAGAGGTTTTGCGGACATCAGGGATTATTTCGGAGAACTCACGAACCGTCACTCTTCGATCTAAGAGCATCCCTGCCTCCAATTTTGCGATTGTTTCGTTAGAAACAGATGGCCGTCCGGAACGATCCTCATCATGGACGTCAGTACGCCTGTTCTTGAACTCTCTGCACCATTTGCGCACGTGCTGTACGCTTATGTACTTGTCTCAATAGATTTCGCATGGCTGGGAATGGATTTCTACCGGAGCAATGTTTTTTACAGGCAGGAAATGGATCACCGAGCGCAGCTCACACCTGGAGGACGAAGCGAGGGGGAGATCCATCACGTACGGTTACCAATCCAACATTGTGCTCCGCAAGCAGCCCACTAGGAAGGGCTTTGAAGTGGGGGAACCAAGATACACCACAAAATCGCAGGATCCACCGTAACAGCGCTTTTCAGGACTATAACGCCATGTTAACCTTACTTCACGGACAACCCTCGTGAATTAGCCATTTTATGTGTCGGAGAACTTTTCAAAGATACAACAGGTCAAAGCCGACAATAAGCTTTGCGAACCCTTAATAAACCATAAATTCTAGTTATATTAGTATCATGAACTAGAATATCAGAACGTAAAAGATTATCACCCAAGTAACCTTTAGTTCGTCATATTTTTTAAAGATAGGATTCTTGGTTAAACCTTATTTATAAACTCAAGTCGAAATTAAGGCGAAATATTTCCCCATTTATGGAATCTGTGTTAGATTTAGGCTATATTCTAAATTTCCCTCTTACTTAAAATAGACCAAGTTTTTTATATTTGAAGAAAAACTTTTAGAGACCTGCAACACCTTAACAGGATCACAAAATTACTTTCCAGTACAATTCGCATCCTCTTATTAAATGCAGCAAGCTCCCTTTCATTGAGCATGGATATAACGATATTACTGATGAGATGAAAGCCAAGCTTTAGTATACGCGCTTGCATTTGATTCATTTTATAATATTCACAAAATTTATCCTTTGGAATTAGCAGCATTTTTTTCAAGACGCAATTCAAGCCCCTTTCTAGAAGTTTTTACATCAGATGTATCCATTTTTCTTTTTAAAAAAACGCTTTCAAGATTGGATACACGACCATGCTTCCTGATGTGATACAGTCTGAAGTTTAAATAATCTTTATTTAAAAATTATGCTGATTTTTCTTCTGATATCCTTCAATTTGTGCCAGATCCTCTTTTCTGAATGTTACATGTACGATTTTGTTTATGTAGAATCTGGAACCGTGTGATAATTTTTGGTTCGATTCAACATTTAGCCACAGTGGTTGTCGTGGAATGACTAGAGTTATCGTTACTGTAAGAAAAAGTTTTTCTAATTGTATTTGTTCTTGCGTGCGCTTCCTGGTCTACCGAAGAATCTTTTTTATCTTCTTTAGACTTTTACTTTAGTTTTTCTATTTTCCCAGTTCTCTGTGTATGGCTGCCTGTTTTGTATACACAAATTGCCTTAACTTAAGTAATCGCGTCATCTTTTCGATTTCCTGCTGTGGTTCTTCAAATTTTGCCTGTCTCTGTTGTCTTATCTCATGTGCTGTTGTATCCACCAAGTGCTTACTTTCTTCCAAATAATCTTCTCTAAATACGGCCTCAGCTTTCTTATTGCCTGGAAAACTACCAAACATTCTTTTTCTAAAGCAGAGTATTTGAGTTCTGCGCCATTTAGACCTCTACTTGCAAAATCTATTATCACCAAATTTTCACCGATTATCTTTTGTGTTAATACGGCTCCTCATCCTGCATCACTAGCCTCGGTTTCAGGTTAAAATGCATTTTCAAAATTAGGGCAGGCTAAAATTGGTGCTGTTGTTAGCAAGCAGTTGCTGGTCGTAAATGCCTGTTCCTGTTTGTCAGTTAATTCTTATTTTATGTCCTTCTTTAATACCCTAGCTTGAGTTCTATAATTTCTGCAAATTTTGCAATAAATGTCCTATACGAAGATACCATTCCTGTTCGCCTTTGTATTCGTTTGACCGTTTTGGGTCTTGGAATATTTAAAGCAGATTCAATATTATCCTCATTTGCTTGAAAAGCTTTTTCATTAGCTTCAAATTTGAAATATTTTATTCCAAAGTATCCTAATTATCATCGAGATAGAAAAATACATGCGGCTTTCATTCTGGTGTTATTTTCATGCCCACCAGGCTCAAATAAAAACATACCATTGGATGGAGCTATAAGCGATGTTATTGCTTTAGATTGATTGTCCAAAGGTATCTGATGATATGCTAAACCAAGAAATATTTTCGAACTGCACTTTGCTGATTTCAGTGCGTACCTTATTTCTCACACGATAGTAATTGGCTATAAATCTTTTTTAGTTATTTTATTAATTTTCCTAGAATTTAAATAAACTCCCTATTTTTCGTTAGGTGTTTTTGCCATACATACAATCATACATTATAGTAAAGACTGACCTTATGGGTGGTATTTAAATTTTAGGGTATAGTAGAACAATAGGTTATCCCTATAAGGTGGGTAGGTATTCTCCTGCCTTTTGTATAATAATAATAAAGTTGGTCCTTGAATATGTGAGCACGAGCAACAGAGACACGTTTTTATTTTTTTATTTATACAAACCCAATTAATTTTTACAGTGGAATATATCATCTTTCGCTTGTTACAACATCTAATATGACAAAAGAGAACAATTCATGATATAAAATAACAAAATTAAAAAAATTAATGAGATAACGACAGAAGTATATATTACATGCTTAGTTAAACTGCGGAATAATTATTTTCTGTGCTCTTAACGAAATCGAAAAAATGAAGATCCTTTCTACTTTGGTCCTAACATTGGCAGTTATTCTTAATTCGAATGGTAAATATAATGATATATCTCTATTTATAGAAGATTTTTTAGGCGTTTTTATTTAATAAAAAGTTAAATAGCGATGACATGCCGTGTTTGATTCTGAGATTTGCGATTTATCCTCAAAGTTGTATCAAGTAGTTTATTCAATTCACGTTAGTTCAAGACATGGCCTCAAGATTGTTTTCCTTTACTTGATAATCTTTTCTTCATTGTACTCTCGGATCATGAACATACTGCTGTTATATATACAATGAAAAATATCAGAAAACACTATCTTAAACATAAGAGGTCCTTCGAGCCGGATAAATGAAGCCGGTTGTGAAGTTAGTTTGCATTTACGAAAGTGCAAATCTGAAAATTTGGAAAACATAGATGTGAAAAGTTTGATGACGTCATTAGTGAAGATAACCGTGTAATTCTGAAGTCACATCACTTGTTCGACGCTGTCAGAACAATCCAGCATAAACTGGTTTGCAACTGATTGCAGAATTTCTTATTTCCAAATAATACCAACAAGAGTGTGAATACCTTCTATAGCGTGTCATGTAACAGTTTGAGTATCACTATATGACTATGACTTTTAACAATTCACCTGTAATTACGTTTGAAAGAATAAATTTTTATTCGATTCACAGGATTTATAGGGCGCTCAACCCGAACTAACCTGATCAAAATTAAACAATCTCGGTCTCGAAATTTTTTTAAATACAGTTAGGCCTCTAAGAATGTATTTCAAATATTATCGCATTTCTCAGAAAGGTCGGCAAGTTCAATATCACGTGCGATGGGGCTGAAATTAGAATGTCTACATTGTAAAAGCATTGGGAAAAGTTCACTGTGAACCATGACAAATTGTTGGTGGTAAAACCTAAAAATAACGAGGATGCCTACTTCATGGATGATGTTTACTTTAAACGCGAAGCTATTTAGAGACCCCCAAACTGAGATATCAAATTACCGGTGTCTGTCCATAAAAAAGATATTTCCTGCTTTACAACTTCTGAAGTTTTCAGGAATTTACGCCGAATAGCCTAAACTTTGCGATATTTTTTACTTGATGGTAACGGATTGAAATCCTCTTCTGTCCGTTAAAAAACTATACTATATCGGAGTAAGTTTGCCGAATAGCCGGCACGGTTGATCTCTGACATACCGACTAATAAAGATAATTTTGTTCGGGCTTGGAACACTTTAGTTAAACGCTTTGATAATTAGCGAATGCTTATTTATTATTATTGTAATAAAGTAAAATTCAATGGATTTGAGGGCATACGTTAACTGCACCTTCGAGATTATCAGAGTCTTAGGTTGCCCTTACGAAATTTTTCATCAGCAAGGTCAACACTATTGAAGCAATCCATCGTGTAAGATAATTAATAGATAATAGATAAATTTCAATCCTGTGAAATGCAAGATAAGTCTGTAGGATTTAGACACAAGGTGAAAGGCGTCTACAGAAAAAAGCTTACAATGCTTCTGCTGGAGAAGGGGGTTGCCCAATATGTTTCTGTAAAAATCAAGTCTTATATTGCTCTCAGCATAGGACAAATACTAAGATCCAACTTTGTGAGCTAATGAAGAAACGCAGTTTATGTTTCAAGTGTCTCAGATGACATCGAGTCAAGAACTGCTCTTCTCAAAACTGATTCCAGAAGTGCGATAGATAACTCCAATCCTCCCTTCACATATCCTTAACTGAAACAATTGTTGAAATACCTACTCAACTAGCAGTATTTGATCCCACTAATTGGTCTTCATTCTTCAATCATAATAGTACTTCATGACTAGGTAATTTTTTACTGGTGGCCACTGATATCGTCTTAACAGAAGGTATCGATGGAGGCCGCCAGTTTCCCACACTCTGTTTGATCACAAGGGCAACGCGTTAAAGAACCAGAGTTTTAGTACTACTAAGTAATAGGACAAGGTTGATCCACATTGTGCGCCTGCTGCTAAAGGATACGTTTACGACCTTGTACAATTCTCGCTACTCAGCTTATCGGGTACTCATAAGTACCGAGATAAGGTTATAAAGAGATCCCACATTACGTACTAAATATTTAAATAAAATACATAGGTATGTCTTGCTGGGACAGCTAGATCTGTTTACCAATCCTGAGGATCTTCGACCTGATCAAGTATATTATCAACTACACCGCTTAGTGATTAAAGAGACGAGTTCCAGTACAAGGGTAGAGATTCTTTTCAATGGTTTTCAACGAAAAGTAGGTCTGTATCTGGAAGAATTACTACATTCAGTACCCGAATTAAAAACCGAGATTTCGGACGTCATCTTGCATTGGAAAATGCATGCAGTTGTGTTTGTGGCTGACATTGGGAAGATTTTCAGACCTATCCTGGTACGCCTAGAGGAATAGATGTTGCAAAAAATTCTTCGGAGAAAATGTGAGATTAGCTGGAAAAATCTTGTACGACGAAATCTATGTAGATGGTGTGCTGTCTGGACAATATGACAATCCAGCAGATATTGATAAACGACGACAATTAAATACGCTTTTACAGTTTGGCGGATTTGTATTGAAAAATTGGCGCGCGAATCAAGAATCAAGAATCAAGAAGATCAAGAAGCACGATCGGGGCATCATCATCTCTGGTGGAATGGTCCGGAATGGATGTCTCACCGGGTTCTTCTTAGCCTTGATTTCCAGTCTCGATGCATCCTAACGTAGATTAAAAAGAGAGGAGTTTCGCTCATAATTTGATGGGGAAACACGACCCGCCGTGGTAACGCTTTAAAGATACTGTTCGAAGCCAACGAGTTGAGTTACCACCCTCTGTGATATCTCTGGATTCCTTGAATCAAGCTCTCTACAGTTTGACTAGAAACGAACAGTGTCGGCATTTTTCGAAGCAAATCGAGCTGTTGCGGAATGATCTTCCTGTTTTTAAAAGTCTGACATATCTCACGCTCTTTTTGACTTTGAAAACTGATGCCCGATCATATTTCGAAGAAAATTTTTTCTTACTGCATTAATGATAAAATGGTGACGATAATTTCTTACTTTGGTCAAGGTAACTACGTTTGTAGGGGACGTGGATAACGCTAGACCAATTTGGATGCGTACGACAATGGGACATGGTTACAAAGCCTACAAGTTCCTGTGCTGTCTAACGAAGATCTGATCAGTATCTTGAAGGACCACGAATGCTAACAAAGTGACAGAGATAAACTTCTACAATTCTTATTGAAGATGTTGTCGCTCTTTAATATAAAAAAGACCACCTTTGAAATGACCACTGGACCGAATGATGCAGGATCATACAAAACAGGAATTATTGATACAGCATTGGATTCAACTTGGAATGTCTTTCTTCTGATCAGCGGCAAATGTTCCTGATGAAAACCATCAATTTAAAGATTAATTTTAAGCGTACGATTCTGCGCTTTGCAATTTGTCTTCACTGTTGGACGAAGCCGTTTATTTAATTCACGTTCTGCCGATACGTGTCCACAGTCTTTTTTTCGTTATCTCTTTATCCTTTTCTTTATTATCATCTCGAGTTATGAACCTACCGGTGGTATACTTGCCATAAACAATAACTTTCTGTTCCTTTTTTTCAAAGAAATTCTTTAAGAGTTGTTTAAAAGAGAAATAGAACCAACTTTAAACACCCGGTATATTAAAAATAAGAAGTTTTGAAAATTGAACTATTTTTAGTGTTTGTTCTATAAAGTTAGTTGACATTTTTATCCCTCTAGATGAAAAAATCTCCCTTATTTACGAATAATTCAACTATTTCAATAAGCGGTTCAACATTTTAGATGAAACTTCAACTCTATGGTTTAAATTAAAAATATTTTGCGCAGAAAGTTAATTATTATTCCTGGTAATAAATCCTAATATTTGGTTAAAAATGTAATTATTTTGTTTTGGAAGTCATTCTTTTTGGTCAAAAAATTCTAAGTTTGATTTAAAACTATTTCTTCCTTATGAAATGAGAAACACCATCTTGTTATTTATTTATTTAGATCAAATTTAATTTTTTTGGTTAGTAAGTGTACTATTTTGTTGAAAAATTGTTTTGTGGACGTGTGAACGTGTACTAACCAGGCAGCAGTTATTACTAACCATGTCAGCTGTTTAATGCATGTTTTTTTATTTTTGAGATGGTCAATCTTTCTTCTTCCTCATTGCAGACTTAAGTGTACAGTTCGAATGTTTACCGAATGGCGATCCTATTCCTCATACCCATCGTCCCGGAACTTCTACTTCATCTTTTTTTTCTTCTGCTCCTGGTAGACAAAATTCCTCTGATAGATCTAGGGCCAGGTCCAGGTACAGGTCCAGGTGCAGGTCGCCTTCTCTCAAGTATCCTGGTATCATCTTACGTGGAGCCAGGCCTCCTTCTTCCATGCGTCCTCCTAGTATACTTCCTGCTCCTGATGGAGTTGCGTATTGCCGACTTGAAAAACTTCGATTTATTCGGCTAATTCTCCGCTCGAATCCACACCGGATATTTGAACTTCGAAGGTATACTTTTCCAGCGGATAAACCAATTACATTGCTGGTACGACGCAATGTCTATGATCCAATGTCATTACAAGAACAAATTGTTCTATCAGCATCCAATGGTGACGTCTTTGCATTATTGCAGAGTAGTAATGTTTTTGTTGGAATTTATACATATAGTCATAAAAATACGAAACGGTCGAAAATAAACATAAATAATGGCAAGGTTACCATGCTGACCGCAGAAGAAATCAATGAATCTCCAGTAGGTCCATTTCGGCCAATCAAAAAGTTTTTTCGAGTAGAACTAGTAAACCAAGTATAAAAGGAAATTTCCCACACCAATAATTTAGTTTTTTTAATGCGAAACTAAAATGTAACATCTTTTGTTATCCGAGTTGTAATCAAAATACCAAAAGGAAATGTATTATTGTTCTCAAGACTTCAATCTTTCATAAATTTCCCAGACAATCTTTTTCTGAAGTCAAGAAAATTTCTTCTCTGGTATTGCAACTTGACAGGATAGATAGCTAAGCTGTAATTATTACCAAATAATAATTATACTAGGTATTTAAAATTTAATAGTATTTAAAAATAACATATTCAAGATAGTTTCGGAGATTAGATTAGATTAGTTTCGGTTTATAAGTCATTGGCCTAATGTTCTAGCACATATTATGTAATGTGTACCTCCAGGTGGTAATATTTTCTGATACCTGGAAAGATGCTGTTGTTCGGCATGTCTAAAAAAACTGACCTGACCTCTCCCAAAGAACATCATCCCATATCCACCCCATGTGCCTTATTTAAAACTTTCGAGTGCCTTTTCCATCAGCTTCTTAAGGGGGTCTCCTGGTGTGAAGCTCGCAAAAAACTGATTTTGCGGGATGCTTTTTTACGAAAAAAGTTAGTTAAAAATGTTCTTTATTGTTCTTAGATTTTTTATTGTTCTTAAGCGACTTTACCCGAAAATATTTTCTGAGTTCTTATTAGTTTTTAGTGGAAGCTTCTAATGTGTACCCCAAGGGTTTACATTTTTCTTTCACCTTCTTCCTATTCCTTCACACACCTTCCCCACACAGTTACTTGGTGGTGGGAGGGGGACCTACAGTTTAAGGTGGGTGCCGAACCACCAAGAGCAATAGCCTAAAGTACTTATAGGACCTTTTTCTCTAGAGGTACCGGTCCAACGACTTTTCGGAGATGAACAACTCCCTTGCTAGGCTAGTGTTCACCGCATAGGCCACCGAGGCTCTTCCAGAGTGCGAGGCGGGAATCGAACCCGCAAGCCGACAGAGTGGGTCCAAAGCCTGCACTTTAGCCCCCACCATAGTCGTGGTAAATTAATGTTTCGCTAGTTTTGGATCTTATTATTGATGAAATTTTCTGAAAATCCTACTTAATTTTGTAACTTAGAATATATTATAACTAAACCTAGGTTTATTTTATCTAAATGCAATATCTACAAGTTAGTTTATCAATTATAGGCTGCGAAGACTGACTGTTTGACTGCAGAGACTTTAGTTTTTGCATTCTGCATATTTTGAAGTTTTTCTTTTGAATCTCACATTTTTAATTTTCAGCCGGCTTAATAGTTTCATTATACATTTTCAACTCTGGAATATTTTTATCTCCATCATTATGAGAAAATATCACACACTTCGTCTTGACCCTGTTTATCTTAAGCTTACATCTAAAAAAGTATTTTTTTAATTCGTGTACATACTTTTGCAATTTGATTATCGAAATTCTTTTACGTCAAGACGCTGTATAAATTGCTGTGTCAACAGGAAAGAAGGCTATCTTTACGTCGCTAGACTTAGGTATATAATTTTTATAATATAGGAATGATAATGTGCAAAGGACAAAACCTTGCGCAGATTCAATTATCTATTATTTTAATTAAGTATTGCGGTATATTACAGATTAAAAAATTCTGCTAATGGTAGTTAGTACACTGATGTGTCTATAGCTTTGGGCAGAGGTTTTATCCTTAGTTGAGTAATAAGCACATAATTATTAAGCATGTCTGTGAACACAGAAATCTAAACAATTGAAAATAAAATATAAACATATTTTTTTGTAAATCGGATAATAAAACGCAAAAGGACATTTTGACAACAAAATCGTCATCATAGATATTGTTTAAAAAACTATTTTTCAGTAAAAAAAACAAACCATTTCGTTACCTGCTCATCATGTTTCTATTTAATGCTCAGGCGTGTATTTTCACATGCGGAACTGGTTTGTTTATTATTACCTAACCTTCGTTTTCAAATAAAGATCAAACATTTTAATAAAAATTTTCCAGAATTTGCAATATTTGTTTTATTCTTTTATAAATTAGTCAATTAATCCATACGGCTGTCTTAATTTCTTTGGGGGTAGCTAATTTAATTTCATCTAGGTTAGTTTCAGAGTTAGTAATTTCCTTATATTATGAACTAATTGTGTAATTATTTTCAGGTTCTCCCATATTAGCAGTTAGTTTATGGACAGTTTGAACATTATCTGTATCGGAAGTTGCTTCTTCTTTGTCCTAATCAGAAAATAGGACTTGATCTTGACCTTAAAGAGGTAATATGTGTCTTTTAGTCAGTTTTTATAGGGATTTAGCCATTTTCTACCAGGAATTATCCTTATTGGTCTTCAGGAACATATTTCGAGTTTTCTGTAACACACGGACTCTGTATTAATCTTAATCATCACTAAGCAAGATTTAGATAGGCTTATAATCAGAGGAAAGTTCGTCAAGAACATCAATTGTAGCAGTTTCAGCTGACATGTTTGGAATTTAAATCTCCAGCTGTTAAGACCGTGCTACTCAGGTTGAGGATATAATTTATTTCAGATGTGCTAATGTAAGTTTTTAGAGGGACATATGTGGATACTAACATTATTTGATTTTCCAGCTTAATTGCAAGCGCTTCAAATTATTTGATATTATCTAGCTTAATTTCAAAACAGTGGATATGATTTTAAACATACATTACTACTTCTCCTGCAAGTTTTTTTTAGTGGCCTATCTTAACTGGAGAATTTATATCCAGGTAACCGTACCTCAGGTTTATTATTGAACCCTGCTTCCCTGACCTACATAATATCTACAGCGATCTACCATACATCACAGTTGTAACAAAACTATTTTTAAGTTTCTACGCATAAAGCGACTAACCATCAAGTTCAACAGCTAGCTTGTAATCTTTAAACATTATTTTGGCATTTATATCATTTTTCTTTGAGTTTAATCGATAATTTAAAGATTTTACCTAAATCACATATTTGGTTTATTTCCTGGAAGGCGCCCAGTAGATCCTGTTTCATTATCTTTGGGAACAGTTGTGCGCTGGTTATTCTATCTTAGCGGAGTCTTGAAGTTGCCAATGCTGATGGCGTGTTGTCCTTTCGAGTTGTTGCAGATAGAGTTGATGTAGGTAGGCTGTATTGTCCTCTGCTTCCTGTTAGAGGGGAAAAGTTTAATAAATCATGTAATTATTGCAGACTAGTGGAGGCCGCTGATATTGTAGTGGTGGACTTCTTTTCACCCTTCGCAGTTCCACTTTTTCAATATGCTCTTTGTATGTCTGACATCCGCTGAGGATTGCAGGGTGTTAACCTTTGCAATTGAAACATTACTGTTTATGTCTACTAGCTTTCGGGTAATCTGCCGTGAAATGGCTTACTAGACAGTTAACACATCGAGGTTTTTTATGGCAATTTTCCGTTCAATTTTCAAAGTTCTGGCATCTTAGACACTGCGTGATCAGTCTTGTGTTACGGTAATTTGCCCATCAATTTTGATGGCGTCCTCAAGTTTAGTCAAAAGGAGGATCGTGTTCTGCATCCTTTGATGCTTTCGCATGTCTCTCTCTGCTAGGTATCCCAGTCCATGAATAAAAAGCTTCTGTGGTTTTTCTTGTTTCATGAAATATGTCCAATACCGCACACTTTTCGCGGCAAACAGTTTTTTAATATTTACTTGTTTATCTTGTTTTTCAGTGCATGACTGGGGTGCGTTTTTGTGCTTTCTGCTCATTTTATTGGTCTCGTTCTGGGGTTGAGCTGTATTTGATTTTTCCTTTATGTCAAGTTCAATTTCTTCATTTTCCTGTTCCATGAGTATCACGTCGTCTAAGACTATAACCTTTTGCTGAGTTTGATTAGTGTTCCTTTGATGCTTGCCCTCCTGTAATAGGGCTTGAATTTTTCAGTGATGTTATTATCCCAAGCCCTTAACTGGAGCCTATTTTTAGCTGCCATTTTACTATTTGTCCTCGTATTCTACTTACTTTGAGATGCTAATTTAATCCTTCCGATCGACGCGCGCAAAACACCTTCGCTAATCGACAATATTATAGACAGGCGTGCGCCAAATGCCTCCGCCTGCCTTAAGAATTTCTTTTGTAACAAAATCACTTCGTTCAGGTGACGCAGGCACTTAAGGTAGCAAGCCAAACACCTGCTACCTTGAGTATTATTCAATCTCTTATTCAGTCTTCATAATACCTTCAGGTCATCATCAGTTAGGTGTTTAATATTTGGTGACTTCTCATTTAGGGCTGCTAATATTTATGCCCTTAATCGATGGGGCGTGCGCGCCAGTCGGGTGGGACATGCTGGGGCGACCAGTGATTTTCCGCAGTGCTGGATTAAACGAACCCGTCAACTTGTGTACCGTGTTGATGGAAGTCGTGGTGAAGGTGGTAGTCGCCGAATAACTGCCAGCCGATTGTAATTGGTAGTGGGGTCGTGCGTTGATTGGTCGAGTTCAAGGCTCGAACAAAATATATAATCGTTGCAATTTAATTCAATATTGCATTACCAATCTTAATACTTGTGCATGATTTTAGGTGTGTCCCTTGTGAAATGGAAGAGGGCACAAAAAGTTAAAAGTTTATGCATCGGCGAAAGCAGTCATTGTTAAATGAATTTTGAAGGAGCATGGGAGATATTAAAAGAGGACCAAAAAATGGTGAATTCTAAGTATCTAATATTTTCTAAATGAACTAAGGAGACTAAATTTTATGAAATTTAAATGAGATTAAAATCAAATTGAAAAAACAATTTAACGAGCAATAATCAAATGACCAAATTTAGAAAACCACCAAAAAATGTTTATATTTCAACCTGAAAAAAGCATAAAATTTTCTATAAAAGACAAGAATTCTTCTCTATTGCAAAAAAATAAAAATGACGACAGAAAAATGAATAAAAAAAAAGAATATTTAAGCATCAACATAGGAACATAGGAAAGATTAATGTGGTAAATAAAAGACTGAACTAATGGATGATAGTTAAATTGTAAGGTATACTGCAATAGGTTTGATCGCCCTGCAATGGGCTGTTATTACACTGCCCTCGCGTATTAAAATAACAAAGCTGGTTACTTTGATATTTCGATGCGAGAGACAGAGACAAATTTTTTGTTATATTTACACCAACCTTAGTACTTCTTATAGTAGAATATTTTACTGTTTGCTTATTAAAAAAGTTACAATAAGAAAAAAGAATAAATCTACCAAACTTTAGAATTTTTTGTATGTTTGCTATAAGTTATCACTTGGGAAGCTTGCGTTGTCGCTTACAGTTATCCTTGCTACAATAAGTATTCTTCTTCCAGAACTTATATAAGTTTTTCGTACTGAAGAAGTCACTACTGAATTTCGTGAAACATTGACACACTTTGATATCGAACAAGAAGCTGGCTTTTGAGAACTCGAAATCCTGTCGCAACCGACTTCAGATTGCTTCAGGTTTTATGGTAAACCGTTTTTGAAGATAGGACCGACAATAAGGAGAAGTCTCTTCCCGGAGGTAGCGCGCATTTTTCACCCAATTGAGTAGTTAGCACCTATCATATTTGGTACCATGCTTTTTATTCATATTTAATGGAGACTTCAGATAGATTAAGATCAAGCGCTACCAGTTTATTGTGTAGTCTCATTGTGTTATTTTCAGATGCCTCAGAAAATGCTATATGTGGTGTGGCCTACCGTAGGCTTCTCAACTGTGCGGGAGAGATTCTAGCATCCACGATTTATTATCATGGCCAAGACTAAGATCGCTCGTCTGATTGAGACATCAATATCTCGCTTGGAACAGTCTGCCGCCGTAATGCTCGTGCGATTGGTAGCTCATGTTCGATGTGACTTACGATTGGCTCCTACCAGCTAGCGTCACCTTTGGAATCGACTTGGCTTTATATGCTTGGTGTGAATAAACCTTCCTACTGTGGATTATGTGAAATGGTCCCAATTGATTGTGAAACACGACCCACCATGGTCACTCTACTCGCCAAACAATCTTCGGTTTACGCCATCGTCTTGACCATTATAGGTTTCTGGGCTTGATTAAGCTGGAATAATTTGGATGTGTAAGACAAAGAAGCATGATCAAAAAGCTGACAAGTTCAAAGCTGGGAAATAATTAGCGAAAACTATTATTCATTTATTTTGAGAAGAACTTGCATCTAAATCTAAATTTAAATTACAAATTACAATTATAATTTACATAAGACTTCGCATTGCACCATACATGGCTCATATATAATTTCTTGTTGCATAGTATTGTGCAGTACAGTACAGTCCAAAGTGTTATGCAGTACAGTTATAAAAATGCGACCAAAGTGACAGAGATACACTTCTACAATTAAGATTGGAGATAATGTCGTCGTTCAAAATGAAAACTTGCATCATTCAAAATTGGCCCTAAGCCGAATCACACATGTTCATCCAGAAAGGGATGGTCAAATTCGATCAGTCACCCTAAGTGGCACCACGGAATTTTGGTCTTTTCGCGAATTTTATCCCACCTGCTTCAAACCGCGTGAACTGCCTTCTCTTTTGGGACATTTATGAAAAGAGAGGCGACATCTGATGATGCGAATACATAAGTATCCCGATCCTGTAATAATTCTTTTACTTTCGCATCGTAATCTCGTGTGACCTTTCTTTCCTTCGCAAATCGGCTCAAAACGCGGAAATTAGGTCATTTATCAGCATTCCGTATGTTGAAGGACTATCTGAACGAATCGCGGGAATCCTCGGGCATCACTACATTACTACGGCATTTGAAAATAAGAGAGATCTTATGTCAGTATTGAGGCCTACTAAAGATAAATTAAATAAATGGCATTATAGCAATATTGTTTATGGTATTCCGCGCAAAGGATAAGATTGTAACGCGATTTATTTCCACCAAACTGAACGTCCGTTAGAAGTACGGGTTAAAGAACACAAGAGGGATATAAATCAGCTTCCTGAAAAGCAGACAATGCTTGCTCGACATAAAATTAAAAGAGATAATTTTTTCGATTTCGATAACGCGAAAATTCGAGCAAATTAATACCACTATCGTAAACGTCTGGTGATGAAAATGTGTCATATTTATGGCAAGAAGAATGCGGTCAATTTAAAAACTGACGTTCAAAATCTTTCAAAAATTTATTATCCTGTTATACAGAAGAAAAAAATCTGAAATTGTGTGCCGGCTTCGGTCGCCATGTGGTGGAGTGACCCAGAGACCGGGCCCCCCATGTTGTTCTTTCAGTTTTCTTCGTGATTTTGAACAGAGCGGATGTCCCTAATTTTACGTCGAAAAACTAATTTCTTATATTATTCAGAAACTTGTTTTTGAATTTTAACCTTAATTTCCTTTATTAATTTCCTTTTAAACTAAAAAAGTGTGTGTTTCTGTTGAACGTGCTTGTGAATTTTGTAAATATTGTGGTTGTGGGATAGAGAGAGAGGAGCTGCACAATAAAAATTGATAAGTTCTTGCATGTTTTCTTTTATTTTGATCTTATTGGTTTAAGGCAAAACCTATTTTTAATTAAATATCTGGCACTGAGGAGGGCCCCTATCCATGGCCGAAACGTTTACCATCGTAGTTATAATTTGTATGCAATGCGCGACGTTTAACTACATATATCGTTACGACCCGAATGCCAATAAAAAAATTTTCGAAATAAAAATGTAAAAATAGTGTTTGTTATCTTGGTTGATTCAAGGACTTGTTTTGTTTTCTCGTAATTTTTTCGCGGTCTGAGAACTACGTGTTGAGCTCGGATGTTTACTATAACTATTTCTAGAACTCGAACTAGCCGTTGATCCAGGGATATTCTGATTAAGCCGAGATATTGACTTTCCGACAGCCTCTCTTTGGTTCGTTGTGTTACTAGATAACTTTAGATTTGTACTGTAATCCTGATTAAGACCAGGTGTTTCAGCCTGAGTAAGCACTGTTCTTAGGCGTGGAGTTTGCATATCCTGTTGGAAGGTCCTCGCACGTCGAACGGTATGCATCGCCTGTACGGTGCTTTCAGCACTTTCAACCATCCACGCATACTCGACTTTGTACCTAGCATAGGTAGCGATTGCTGCTAACCATTGTTTTTCGGAAACGTTCTCAGCCACATACAGTACTGTAGAGTTTTCTGGGTCATATGGCTTTCGATGTAGGATAGTAATTTGCCCTCTTTGCGTGTATGGAAGAATTTCACCATTTTTTCTTACTGCAAGGATTTGATTACTGGTCTTTATTTCTTGACCTTGAGGGGTCAAGAGATCTGGTATATAATCTAGATTAGTATAAGTGTGCATACGTGATCTTCTGTGTCCATGGGATGTGTCGCTCCTAATTGATTGTGAAGTTAATTCTGTAAAAAATCAAAAGAAGTATAAAAAGCTTACGGGAATAGAAATTTTTTATAGTGAATATATCACAGAATAATTTGTTAAATGGATCGGTATCAAATGGAATCGATTTATCGGGACCAGGCTCCTACTGGTAGAAAAGGATAGAGGAATCGAGTTTCACTGTCATACGATGTGAGAAATAATTACACTTATATAGTCAAATTTGCAGTAATGTTTATTATAATACAATATGCAAATATTATTATTTTTGAGTCCAGTAATTTTCGTAAATAAACTAACATACATCATTATCTTCACTTATAAGACAGGGCCACAAAAAATGTTTGGAGAGTTTTTTAAACCAGACCAAGTCGGTTATATTTGTTTTGGGCTGAAACCGGATCCGAAACCTGTTTCGCCTTATCAGGTTAGTATTTTTTATCTTACCTTGAAAAAAGCTATAAAACCCAACAATATCATCCCTCAAGCTATATAACCTTATACCTTCATAGCTCAATAACCTTAAGATCAATAACTTATAACCCTAAAACCCATAACCTTAACATTTATAACTTTAAAACCTATAAATCTCAAAATTCAATAAAGTAAAAACCTAAAATGCAGCAACAAGATCAATCACTTCATAACCTTAAAATCCATAAGCTCTATAACCCTGAAATCCCAAAACCCTTAACAGTTCATGTTCAGTTTGTTGTCATATGTTGTCTTTGAAGAGACAAGTCAAACTAACACAAAAGAAAAGCACTACAATGGTCATTTTCAAAAAAAAAAGAAACGCTTTATTACTCGAAAACTGAAAACACATATAACGGTTACTTACAAGCGCTCCAAAAGAAACAGAAGCCTGCTGCGTCCACGGTGATTTTCCTGGGTATCGCGAAATGTAGGTTATTCAAATGTAAGAAATCTTGACGTTACTGAGTATTCGAATTTTAGTTTTGGAGACATAAAATTTACGAAAAATAAGAATAAATAAAGCCTATTGAGAATTGTGAGAGGCAAGGGGGCCCACGTAAATCAAGCACCCCGAAGAGAATAGGAGCCTACTGGGTCCACATAGTTATTCCTGGATATCGCTAAATGTAAGTTATTAAGGTGCAGGAAATCTTAACTTTTTTGACTGTTCGAGTTTTGGTTTTGGAAACCAAAAGTTTTTGAGAAATAAGAATAAATAAAGATCTTTGAAAATTGTGAAAGGTGAGGGGGCTTAAGTAAATCAACCACTCCGAAGGAAACAGAAGCCTGCTGCGTCCAAATCCTTATTCCTGGATATCGCTAAATGTAGGTTATTGCAATGCAAGAAATCTTAACTTTTTTGACAGTTCGAGTTTTGGTTTTGGAGACCCAAAGTTTATGAGAAATAAGATAAATAAAGCTCTTTGAGAATTGTAAAAGGTGAGGGGGCTCAAGTAAATCAACCACCCCGAAGGAAACAGAAGCCTGCTGCGTCCACATCATTATTCCTGGATATCGCTAAATGTAGGTTATTGCAATGCAAGAAATCTTGATCTTATTGGGTATTCTCATTTTAGTTTTGCAGACCCAAAGTTTATGAGGTATAAGATGAAATAAAGCTCTTTGAGAATTGCATGAGGCGAGGGGACCTATGTAAGCACTCCAAAGGGAACAGAAGCCTGCTGCGTCCACATCGTTAATCCTGGATATTGCTTAACGTAGGTTATTCCGATGCAGGAAATAGGGCTATAAGATTATGGAGTTTTTGGGTTATACGGCTATGGGGTTTTGGGTTTATAGGATTATGGACTTTTGGGGTTGTGGAGTTTTAAAGGGATTAGGTTTTATGGACTTATGAGGATCTGTCGTTAGGAAATTTAACTGTACATGATTCGAAGTTATATTGTAGCTTGCAATTTTCTTATGATAAATTGCAGGGTTATGGAGCCTATGGCTTTTAAGGTTATAAAGTGGTAGACGTATAAAATTCTAAAGCTACAACTCTCCGAGATTGAGGTATTAAATTTGCGTTAAAATTTTTTGTTTAGTTTTTTGCTGCATTTAAAGTTTTTAGCTTATTAAAGATTTAGGATTTATGAGTTTAAAGGTTATAAATTTTGAGGCTATGGGTTGTAGGTTTATAGTGTATCGATATCAAGGTTATTGGGCTACAAAGATATATCCTTATATAGCTTAAGTATTGATATTGTAGGGTTTTATAGCGTTAACCTGTTTTTTCGGATTAGAAAAAAACGCTGACCTGATGGGGTAAGCCAGATTTCGGATCCTGTGTCCTGTGTAATTTCATAGTAAAAATTAGAGGTTTCTTTATGTATAAGAGTTCTAATTTTGCATACGAAAATTACATGGAACGGGGCGTTTTTTAAGAGGGTTCCTTTTTGTTGCAGCTCCTTTGGAACTAAAAATTGGTTCCAATATAAACCTCAGTTTTTATCTCTTCAACTAAATTCATTATCAATGTGAAAATATATAAATTGAAAGATATAAAAAAGTAACCTTGAAGTATTTTTTCGTATCCCTAATTAGCTCCTTCAGCCTTTCCTATAAATAAGATAATCTTACTGGCAAAATCTGTTAAAGTGGTTTTAAGGAGGATTTGATGAGATCCATTCTCCAGAGCTTGCAATTTACAACCGTCTATTTTTAAATCATGGTTTTTTTAAAAATCTCTGTTAGAGATGGCACAATTTGCGGAAATTGAGAACCAAGCAGTAACTAAATGAACTTTCATACTATGTATGGAGAGCAACGAAAAAGATTCTTAGTATCTTTCTAACCTATTTAAAAAAAAAATATTAATCATGTATGAGCAACAGTTGTATTTTGTTAAGGTGGATTTATTCTCGGCTAATCGCTTTAATCGCAAAAAGGATATTTTTAGATATCTATCCTCCTCCATACACTGCACTCTTTGCATATGGGTTAGAATTCTTAATTCTTACATCAGATGCGTATGTATTCAAAGGTGCATTCAAAATTATTTTAAAAGTGTTGTTTGCATTTGCACTATTTACTCTCGGAAACTAAGACTACATACTTACGCATCACACACTAGCGTACTAGCGATCAGGCACTCTGCAAAATATTATCTGATTTTATAAATATTCTATAAATATTGTTTACTGATACAACTTTAATTTAACTGCAATCAGAAAATGATCTGAAACAGCGTTAATGTGCAATACTTTTCCGTCTCCGATACTTATGACTTCCTTTATTTTTACCCAAAATAAATCAATAAAAGAATTCCCTATACTGTTAACAAAAGTAAGTTGCGCAGAACTATCACTAGAGGTCCTACCATTTAGCAAAATGCAGCCAATTCTCTTCAAGAATTCCACCAACCTTTGTCCTCTATTACTTAATTCAGTATCTTAATTCTCCCTTATATTATATTCGCAACTCTACTATTACAATCTTCCCCTGCAAAAAGCGACAGGTTAGGATACTCTAAGAGAATTGAAGAAAGCTTTATATTAAAACTGTGGTTGGCGTAGACTGCACCGACAATAAATTCGAAATCGTCACCTACTAGTTTAGGGAAAATACATTATTTGCGTGAATGAAGCGTTTTCTCATTATATCTACAAACATCAATGTCGAACCTTATTCCCAAATTGTACTTCATTTTACCATAGGAATTTTTAAGCGATATAAGATTTCAACCTATAATCTTAATTGTAAACTTGAATTAGTAGGATCGATCTGAGTAACTTCTGAGTAAAAACTTTTCTTAATAAATGGTAACTGAGTTACTTGTTATATAATCCGCTATTTTGTCATTCACGAGTGAGAAACCCTTGTCAACCTAAAACCACGCCTTCTACCCAATTCTAGCACTTGGGACCTGAGCTGGTTTGAATTAAAAGAAGCTCCAATTCCGATATATCATAATCCTAATTATGTCGTTATTTCGATGATTTTGGAATCCAATATGGACTTTTCCACAAGAACAAATGAGTTTAAGATACTCCTAAGTGGTACCTTTTTTGCCTTTATGTTGTTTAGAAGTTGTTCTATTTCCGCAGTTGGTTTAAATATATTTTGGATGTTATGTTTGTTGATTAAAGGTTAGGTTGGTAGTCATTTTCTATCTTCCTTTAATAGATTGTGTTGACTTTTTTAAATGTATTTTCTTATCGCGTTATCAAATTGTTTTGTGTGTTATCATCCTCTATTAGGATATGTTTCACATTTTGTAATTCCTTTTGTAAGTTATCTTTATCTGTTATGGAGACAGCTTTGTATACAAGGGAGTTGATGACCGATTGTTTCTAAGATGGGTTTGCTTTAAATTTCATGTCCTAATGTGTTATCAGATCTTTTGTAAACTACACTGAAAAAATTTTGGGGAAGCAGCTGTCTTCTTAGTGGCAACGCAGCGCCACCACGGCGGTTGGTGCAACG
>JAAAKG020189343.1:0-24857 GCA_010014905.2 Druon quercuslanigerum | reverse complement strand
TCCTATTTAGTATATCCTGGATTTTGCATTAATTATTTCATTTATCTTGAATTAAGAATTTAGTTCAACACATTCAATCCATCAATGTATACATACATGCAAACCAATACATGCTCACAGGGTCTCAGTTGCTAAGGTGGTGGTAGGTGGCGCTGAATTCCGTCATTTCTATTACACAGAGTTGTGCAGGCCTGCGCTGGTCCGCTTAGGGAAGAGGGCGAGTTACGAGTCCGAGTCACGTGGTTTTATATTCAGGAGTACAAAATAATAATAATTTAACAGATGTTCGCGGGTTTTTCCCGCCTGCGGGCTTTTTCCCACACAACTAACGTCAATTTAAATTCAAGTCATGTCAAATCTCTCTAAGATTGTGTAATAATGGCCAAACACGTAACGCACAACAACTTCTTCCAGTCCGGTCATTCTTCGGGGGCCCCCCCACCCCTTTTCCTTCTTTCTTAATAAGAATCAAACGCATAACTTACTCCTTTTTTGAAATAGCGCTCGGAGCCATAAATTCGATCCCTGCAAACCAACCTCCCTTTACATTTTCGTGACTCAACGAAGGGCTAAAAGGTATTAAAATCTCATTTCCTGTGAACATCAGAAAAAATTAATAAAATTTGGTAAACAAATATTTTTAAAATAGACTGGCTCTATGAGTGTAAGGACACCGTAGAGCACAACCTTTTAAAATTTCATTAAAAAATTCCATATATTGACGAAGTCGTCATAAGTTGAAGTGCAAAATGAATTAAATTTGACTTTTCCAAAAAATACCGTTTTTGCTAGTTAACTTGAAAACTTAAAAAGCTATATATATATATATATATATTTTAGAAGCAAAAAGATGCGGAATCAAAGGACCCCGCAGAAAATGTACATGAAACGGCTTTCGCTCGATTTTGATTAAACTTCGTAAAATTGTAGTTCTCAATTTCTCGATCAAAAGTGTTATGCTACACAAAGTCCGAAAATAGACAGTTTTCCAGTTATAGAGGGTTAAACATGTAACCCTTCTGAGAAACATTACCAAATATCTTAAAAACTTGTAACGGCTCGTTTTACTCTACCTGCGTAGTGTCCCTCTGGATGCTTCAGTCTAGCCAGGGTTCGGATTGCGCGGCAGGTTTTAAAAATAAAATGAACGACTCGGGTATGTTATAACAAAAGTAAATAATATGTTCTTCCTATATTGTAAAATTCTAATTAAATCTAGAGTGTTTGTTTGGTACGGTGTGCGCGTGTGTGTGCACGACAATTTTAAATGTAAGTGTTGTGTTTTCTTGATGTACAGGTTAAGTGTGTGTGCGTGTAGGCGGTGACAATCTTAAGCGTAAGCAGAGCGGGAAAGAAGAAGCGGAAAAGCGAGCAGGCTGGCGAGTCTAGTCCGATCCCTACAAAATCACAAAAGAGAGAAAGAGTGATTTGTCGGTCGTACCGCTTCGCGTATCGGAGGTCGTGGCGGTCGGATTCGTGGGTCGGGTCAGTCTGGTCGGTTACTGGGGAACTACGGGTAACGCGGACGTCTCACGGGAAGCCTGACGGTATTTAGGCTTCCGTAACGGGTGGTCCTGGCGGTCGGATTCGCCGGTCGAGTCGGTCTGGTAGGTTACTGAGAAACTACTGGTAAAGCGGGAGCGGGGCCAGGGGACAGGAATGCTGCCGCATGTAGGTCGGTCAGGGGCACCTGACGCCGACGTACCCTTGCCTCGATGGGTGGTCGTAGGAGCGGCAGTCGGCCACCAATCGAGTCGGTTCCGGGGAAAGGGGATCAGGAGGGTGATGGAGGTTACCTGGTCGCCTACTGGGAATGCAGGACGGCCAGAGGAGCCCTATTGAGGATAGCTCCCCGATGTTACTTGGGTCGCCGTGCCCGAGGAACTCCTCGTTGGCTCGTTGCATGTCCTTTATTTAGTCCCGTCGCGTCTGGTGGTCTGGTGGGGTGCGCCGGCGCACAGTTCGACTGGGAAAAAGCGGGGATAGTCGGACCGTGTCGTACGGTGACCTTAGGCCGTTTGGACAGTCGTGCCGTGTGCAAGCGATGACTCACGGTCCAAAGTACGCCCACCTATACACTCGAATCGACACATAGAAATAACCTCATGTACAGGCATATATGTAGCGAGCCGAGGCATTGCTCGTTACATCTCCCCCCTGCTTCGGAGAGTGAAGCAGCAGCGGAACGAGGATGTCAGGTGAAACGGTCCGGTATGATGCGAAAGCCAGAAAGGAATAAGCAGATGGCGGAAATTCGGGTCTAGATGGTCAGGACAATAGCGAATAGCCGTTTGCGAAAAGGGAATGACAGCGATACTTTCTCGGAATATTGGACTGGTGCGTTCATTTCGCCTGGTCGGGGTGCGTTGTAATATGACAAATATAAATATTTTGAAACGTAGTTTTGCACGCTTGGCCGTACTTACCGCCGCCTCGGGGGCGATTTTGCTGCTCTTCGGGTGTCCTCGGTGGTACCGGTGGTACCGGTACCTGGCGGTTGTCCGGTAACTCGTACGTGAAGTACTGTCTGCCTTCTGGTAGCTCTGTTGGTGGTTCCTTTTGGGACAGAGCAGGGACGAGGTGTGGAGTACTCTCGGTAGTGCGGTTCCGGTTACTTCCTTCTTGGTCGTACTCGGGTGCCGACGTTCCCTGGTCCTTCCTTGCCCTTTCCGGAGAGTTATTGGAAAAGAAACCTTTTCAATGCTTCTGATGCGCGGCTTAGTTTCGACTGCCGCGCACCCTGGTGTCGGTTTTGGGTGGTTCCTGGGTCTCTTCTGGAAAACTACTTGGATGTCGGGGTCTTCCTCATTTGTGGAGATAACTGCACAGGGAGGTTGACTTGAAACCGACTCTGGTAAGTTGTCTTAGAGTGGGCCTATTTCCCTGTACGTCTTAAAGCCGTAGGCCTCTAATTGATTCTCCAGGCTCTTCATGGTGGCGGTAGAAGTAGTTAAGCTCGGGAACATCTCTCCGTCGTTGCTAGAGTGGTACTGACCCTGCCTGTCTTCTGGTCTGGTCGGTGTGTGTCGGTAATCGGGTGGGGGGGATCAGGTTGCGGTGGTGAGGGTCTCTCGGTGTGGTAGGACACGACGCTGTTTTCGCGTGCTGTGCTGGCTTCTCGTTGTCCCGGAAAGCGGTGGGAAGTATGGCCAATTACAGGTGTGTGCTGGTTTTCGGTGACAATTTCTTTTACGGTGCGGCGTGCTTGGCGGTTCGGCTCTATGGAGAGTTTATTTACGGATACGGAGAAAAAAGCTGTTCGGGCGCTATGTAACGGTTACGTACCTATTCGTTTCATTAATACAAAGAAAAAGGGAGAGTCCCTGTTTGGGCGCCATGTAACGGTTCGTTTTACTCTACCTGCGTGGTGTCCCTCCGGATGCTTTAGTCTAGCCAGGGTTCGGATTGGGGGACAGGTTTTACAAATGTGTGAGGGTGTGTGTGTATGTGTGTGCGTGGAGAGAAAACAAATACGGAGCCGGTTCGCAGGGCGTTGGGGGCGGCGCTGTACGGAGCGGAGGTTTAGGAGTTACCCCTGGGTCGTGCCCTGGAAACATAAAGATCTCTCGTTACAGGCGTGTACGGTCGGGCGGGGGTACGCTCAGGTCGCGCGAGGGCAATCGGGGACCCGGGGTACCTCCCCAAGGGCAGTTCAGGTCAGGTACGGGCGTGGAGGCCACCAAGGCCGCGACTTCCCAGGAGGCGGGAGATCGTCTGAAGGTTACACTTGTTCTGTATGCAGGAAAGCCGCAGGTAGGCCGGTCAGGAGCGCCTGACGCCAGCGAACCCTGGCCCCGATGGGCGGTCACAGGGGAACATGTCGACCGCCGATCAAGTCGGCTACGAGAAAAAGGCGGGAAGTAGGTTGCTTTTCCGCAGGTAGGTCGGTCAGGGACGCCTGACGCCGACGAAACCTGGCCCCGATGGGCGGTCACAGGGGAACTACAGGGAGAGGACGGGATTGCACTAGGAGTCGGGAGGGAGGAGGCTCACCGCACCCAGCGAACTCCTCGTTGGCTCGTTGCATGTCCTTTTTATAATCCCGTCGCATATGGTGGTCTGGTGGGGTGCGCCGGCGCACAGTTCGGCCTGGGAAAAAGCGGGGATAGTCGGGCCGCGTGGGACTATGACCTTTGGCCGTTTAGACAATCGTGCCGTATGCAAGCGATGACTCACGGTCCAAAGTACGCCCACCTATACACTCGAATCCACACATAGAAATACCCTCATGTACAGGCATATATGTAGCGAGCCGAGGTATTGCTCATTACAAACTGCAGCTCTGCAAAAAAAATGTTTCCTATGCAAGTTATTGGGCTCTAAAGGGGAAATGCAAAGAAAGTCATGGCCTTAGGACACAGGTCATTTTTCAAGGTCATTCAATTTTAACTTGTCATTTATTGCTAATATTTAGCCAATAAAGATAAGATATAAAGAGGAAATCAATATAGAGCTCATAAAGGTAAGAAATGAGAATGAGTTAGTCAATAGCGAGCCAATGACGGAAAATCATGAGAAGGATGTTTTCAAAACACGTCCTTCTTGACTTCCACGTAACTTGCGCCCTTCTTGCCCCCCCCCCCCCCCTCGAAGAAGAAAAGAAAGAACAAAAGAATATAAAATGGATGTTGGCGCACGCAGCGCGCAGGTGTGATAAGCCCCATTAGTACTTTTATAATCATGAGAACAATAACTTGAGAGCTCTGCTATCATTTTTATGCGAGTCATTTTGTATTCACAAAGGACGGGCGATTTGTTTCTGCGTACATATTTCCGTTACGGCGGGCCAGTGTGGTACACTTGTTTTGGCTGTTATTTTGTTTCTTGTAATTGGCGATTGCTTGCTGCGTACACATTCGCGATAGTGCGAGGCAGATTGCTACATGTGATTTTGTTATTCTGTTTTATTTTTACTTTTAATCATGTTATTTTATGGATGTGCAAACGTTATACCCGCTACATTGTATAGTCAGTCTAATTTTATTTTAGAGTGTTAGTAGAGTGTGTATACGAAAGCAATTCCTAATTAAGTACTTGCATTCTATAATTGTAAATCTTTAATCACAATGGCATTTAGAAATCTCTTACGGTGTTACGTTTGTGATGGACGATTTGCTCCTCGTGTCATGACTCGAATCGACGGAGATGGAAATGCTGGCGAAAGAGGAATAGCTATTCATAGACGAGATGGATTACCAAGACCGCCATTAGAAGTTGCACATCTGACAAAGATATGCTCTAATTGCAATCGATCAAGTTGTAACGAAATCGCTGCTATGGAGGAGGATCCCACATGTTTAGGACTAAATGCCTAAACGCAGACTACAAGTAACACTTGCATTCTCTGCAACTCCGTTGATAATACACAAAGATTATCAGTCGAATACAAAGTGAATGTTTTTATTTTATTCAATATTTACATCCCGGAAAACGTAAGATCATGTCCGCAGCATTTGAATGATGAAGGTTTAATTCTGCAGCCACTTTTACAGGGCTTACGTTTAATTAACAAGCAATACGTAATTAGAGACCTACTGCTGCAAGCATTTTTGCAAGAACTTCGTAACGTAGCTTTAAGTCAGACTAGACTTGTTGACGAAAATAGCCTGTCTGACACTGATTTTGAATGTCTTTGTCCTGTAACCAAAGAACAGTTTCGAGAATTGTTAACTTTTTGTGATAGAGTACCCCGTGAAGTGGAGTTAGTGGAGCCATCGCCCCGGTCAGACAATCCTTAATGCAATGTTTTGTACCTAACAACATCGGATTTGACGCAATTGTGAGAGAAAATTATATTGCCAGGAATGTTACTGATTTCGCTAATCAATTATATAATCCGGAACCACAAAATCCTCGAGTTATTGTGTTATTGCCGCAATAATGATGCTGCTATTTTACCACGTAAATTCGCAATAGACGCTGACAGAATGAGAAGGTGGTTCCAAGAAGACGATATTTTAATTGTTGATAGGGGATACTGAGATGCCACTAATCTTTTGGCGCGGTTAGGTATTATCTTGAAAATACCAGCTCTTCTTTCACGATATCAGCATCAACTTACAACAGAAGATGCTAACGAATCGCGTCTAGTAACAAAGTCTAGATGGATCGTCGAAGCTAAGAACGGACACATCAAATCAATTTTCAAATTATTTCAGCAAGTAGTACAGATACAACACGTTCCTAACCTAGGCGTTTTTTGTCGGAAAGCTGGAGCTATAATTAACAGATACCATCAATTAATTTTCATGGAAGGAGCTGATGCCGAAATGACCAATGCATTAGTTGAAAAATCTAAGGAACCGAACATAGCTAATATTTTTACTTTGTGTTTTCACATTTTAAACATTTTTTATATGTACGTTTTGTCTATATTGACATATAATCACGTTAAATATATAACCAAGATACTTGATTAGCTTGCGTTTTAAAAAACTCTTATATGGTTAATGAGTTTTGTGTTTTGCTTTTTGTTAGCCTTTTATAAATTTAATTTAATTTGTAATTTCGAAATACTTTTGCAACGTTTTGAATTTTTATTATAAACTTTTAGGTTTTAGAATTATAAGTTTAAATTCGGGCGCTAGACGCGTGGAGAGACGGAGGCAGTGGGTGCCTTCCCACCTCGCGCTTTTCTCTTCTCTTCTCTCGAACGCGGCCAATCCCAAGCCGGGCCCGTCCCTCTCTTCAAGCAGAAAACGCCTTGAGCGGCCCACGGCCTGCGCTGCCGGCGGGGTCAGTTAGTTGATCTTCCAACACCACCCGCTGCAGACTAGCCGCTCTCTCTATACGGGACTTGTAATTTTGTGGTGAAAATAAAACTGTGTGAATCAAACTTTCGTTTTTCCATATCAAAGGACCTGGACCCCTTTCCAAAACTCCAGCACTAAAGCAGAGGCGATCTCCAGCAACTACACATTTCTAGGGATATACCTTTTACCAGGAAAACTCGGTTTCCTTTCGTAAAGAATCAGGGAGTTTCTTTTCCCTCTTCCCGCTTTGTCTTCACTCTCACCACTTATTTGTATTTTTTTTTTTTTAATCATATTTTATTACGATAACATTGCTGTTTCTTTTGTTTACGTTTTGTGTGTGCTTATTTAATACCATGAACTGAGTAAACGGGACCGTCAGGAACCGGATAGCCAGGTCGTGGTTTGCCTCAACTTTTATTTCACATAATCTTACTGTTATTATCTATTTTTGTGCCACTGTATATTCGTTTGCGATTTTGGGGTTATTTAATACCTTGACCTGATCAAACGGGACCTTCGGGAACCGGATATTCAGGCCGTGGTTTATCTGTCTTAATTTTATCTTACATATCTGACTGTATTATTTCATTTTGTGCCAGTGTTCATTTGTTTGTAATTCTTGTGTTCGTTATTACCGTGAACTGACTAAACCGGGTACTGAAGCCAGGAACGCGTCACGTTCTAGATTTTTCTTTTTCTCTAAAAGTTGATTCTGTGCCGCTTTTAGAATTCACTAGAATTCTAAACTGAACTTGCTTTCCGCGATCCAACTCATAAGAGCGGATCCTTTTCTTTTAGCAACTTATGATACGCGTTGTTCGGGCGTCCCTTCTCACAATTTTCGCAGTCCTCTACAACGCCACTTATCCAACCTCAATCTCTCGCTGCCCCCTCCCCCGTTACAAGTATTGCTTCTTAGTTATTCTCAAAGAAACCGAATATTTCATTAGTATTTTTTTATTTTTACCCGTAGGAAGATAACAATGATGAGAGATGAAACTTTTTTTTTATATCTAATAAATCGTCGCTAAATATCTGATGGGCCGAAAACTACGATGTTGGCAAATTTTTTTTGAAACGTATCTTTGTTTTGCAGTTTAAACTGTAATACTTTTTGAAAATAAAACTAAAATACCATATAATACCGTTTTTAATCGAAATTAAACTGAATTTGGATAACGTACAGTATTATATTTAACTTTTATCATTTCTTTAATTGACATATGCTGTGAAAGATTTTGCTTTACATGTTGTTGACATGTACTGCTCTATAATTCCTTAAGATGGGGATATTTCCTATAGGAGACTCCTTCACTTCATCTTCTGTCAATTTCATAACTGAGCCACTGTGCATGTTGAATTTAGCCCGTTTTTGCACATTATTATCACCTCTTGTGTAAATTCCACGCAGAATTGTATTATTACGGTCAAATATTGCCACGACGTCACCAGCGGATGTTGCTAGAACAATTTGCTCCTCAGCTGGCATCAGTTTATGGTCTTTACCAAATCCTCTCAAAGAAAGTGGTTTGTCGGCAGGAAAAGTGTATCTGTGAATTTCGAATACTTTCTCTGGGTTCGCGTAGGGAATAAGTCGAATTGAGCTAAGTTCTTTAGGTTCGAATCCAACTATGCACCAAGAACGATGCCTTGAAGAAGAAGACCTGGACCTCTCACGAGAAGAAGATTCGGCAGGAGAACGATTTCTGTCAGGAGGATTTGAAGTGCCGGAGCGCGAGGCGCCAGGAATTGGTTCGCCATTAGGTAAGCAGTCGAACTCTAAACTCCATTCTGTAACAAGTAACTGAGTTTTAACATATATTTAAAGTACACAATCATATTTCAGAATTGACTGTGAATAATTTTTAAATGAGAATTCAGAGATAACTGACAGCGCGTGAGGCGAAAACTGCAGAACTTCAGGGAATAAGAATCAGTTATACTTTTTGATATTATAACATTTGAGGAACTTTTTATATCATTAAGAATCCACCCTAAGTGCTGGTAAGGAGGTTTTCGTGCTACGAATGTTAATGATCACATTTAATTTTTTGTGCAAAACAAATCATTCATGACTAATTCTATAATTTTCACTAATTTATTCAATATTTTTTAATTGTGTATACAATTGTCATCCTCGTCGATTTCCGTGAGCCAAGAAAAAAATTTCGTATGAGGATATATTCAGTATTAATTTGCGATGAAACCTATAATAACATTCACCTGAAAAAACAAAATTTTCAATAAAGGGGTTCAACTTTCAACCAAGGGCACTGGAGTCCTACTATTTTGGTTTTATAATGTCATAGTGAACGTGGAAATCATGTGCTCAAAAATCATCTGCTATAAAAGTACTGATTTTAATCGAAGAAAAAAATGACCGGTCATCACCCATGTCTTTCGCCGTTTGCAAACATTTTTCACTAAAAAATGAAAGAACTCAAATTGACGTTTAAAAAATTTTTAAATTAAAAAACTTTGCATTCAAATGCTCAATAATTTACACGTATACAATAGAAAGTAGTAACACTTTACAAACAAGTTTAAATGAAATGCATATTAAACTGCAAAACTAGAATTTTTAACTTTTATAAATTATGGAGTTCAAAGATTCAGATTTAATTCAAAAAATGTAAACCCGCGTTATCATTTGCAATGCTCTAAATCAAAGAATAAATTAATGAACTTTGAAATTTTCGAAATTTTATTATTTGTAGCAATTTGAAGCTGCAAACATTAAAGATTGAAAAATTAAATGTTTTAACTGATGTTAATAAGTAATAAATGATAAAAGATAAATATTTTTATATCACAATCCAAGCATATTGTGACGAAGTGTTTTGCACCTGTCACGTTAACTAACCTTACTAATGGTGTTGTAAATGTTGCTATCACAATTAGAAGAATTCTCTTACATCGGCATGATAAAAAACGAGAGTCCTTTCGTTCATTTTTTTTCCTTCTCAGGGAGCGCTCTCATTTGGTCGAGAAAATACTGTTAATGCTGTTTTTCATTTCCTTTTTGTTTCTTGTGTATGTTTATTACTAGGGCGAGTGCAAGGGCTGTCAAAAACAACAAGGCGCACTATGCACGACTGCGTATGCAGGGTTGGCTAGGGTTGAAAAACTTAATGCCGGTATGGCTCTAACCACTACCTACGACAAGATAGAAAGAGAGGACGAATTCAAGAGGTCAGGTGTCTCACTCCACAAGCAAAGACCAAGGAACTAACCTAGGAAGACCACTATGGGAACTCGCAAGTTGGAAGCCCAACCACAAGCCTACAGAGTGTCATCCATGACCTTTGAGCGAGAGAGAGAGAGAGAGAGATAGAACGATAGTCACCAGTTTTGACTGTCTTTCTTTGCTCCAGGCACTCGGGATGAATCAACACAAAATGAACTGGTGAACGGTTGGGTATCTTTCGGTCTTTTTCCAGCATAAGTGGACAAAAGCCGATTCCTATCGATATCGCTGACTTTTCAGTGATGTCCAAAGTTAATAAAATAATGACACTGGGCCAAATGGGAAGTGCGCCATCAACGTTTGGTGCGAAAGTCCTGCGTTGATATTAGCGAATTGGAGCGACGAAGCCCAGACACCCCTTCCGGCAGCATCTACACAGCGTGGAATTAGACACTCTCGTTCTTCATTTTAAGCCGTAAAGAAGAAAATAAGTAATAGATTAAAATTCTGATCAAAAATTGTTAGAACGAAAGGGAAAATATTTATTGACAACTAAACCATGATAGATTTAAGAAGGCACAATATGTGCCAAGAACTAAGGTAACAAATTTTCTTAATCTCGGCGAATCACTAAGGCGGGATTTATAACAGACTAAAGATAAAGAAATAGAGAGATGCCGCCAAAGTGATTCGCCGTTCTAAGTGCTCTCTGTGCGGGTTAAGATTTTCTCCATTTCTGTAATTTTTATTTAGTTAAGAAACGGTTGTATCCCTCCGGCAAAATGTGTTTTTGTATTCTTTTATAAGAGTTCTAATTGGTAATTTATCGGTGTTCTTTTTTTTCTACTTTTTATGTGCTTCCTTCTCGGTTAATTCTTACGCGCTTCGGTGATCGCGAAATGGCGAACGATTTGCGTTACGACAGACTCGGTTTTCTCAAGCCGTCCTTTCTAACCTAAAAATCCGACACGTGCTTCCGGACCAAAGAATGATTTTCTTAGTTTATTCGTCATGGTAACTTGTCGCTTAAATTTCGATTTCGCGCGTGGTTGACAAATTTGAATTGTGAACTAGTGAGAGGGGTCAATCACGTGCTGGTAAAATGGCAAGATTGGGGCGGTTTGGCTGAAAGGTTTATTGTTTCTTTTACTAGACTCGATAATAGGTTCAGGGATTAAATCGTTTCATAGGACCATCTTGAGAATTGTAAACTCTGACGTAATAACCGTCTTTGTTAGCGTTTTCCGTAGGTATGCCATGTGTATTTCGTTAAGTAACAGCTAAAATAAAGAATACTTATTTCATGTTTTAAAGATTTTGTTGGCCTCTTATTATTTTGTGGTTGGGTGAAACCCCCCCCCTGTGATTATTGAGATTCAACCGATTTTCTTTTAATGTGTCAATCTAGAAGTGAAATTGCGTATTTCACATAAATACACCATTTAGCGGGACTTCATTTTTTGGTTTGCCTTCCTTTGCCTAATGGTTGGCGCCCTTGATCAACGCGCAATCCAAATGCGACCATTGTCATTGGTATGTGAATTGTGAAAAGTAATAAGCCATAATCAGGTCATAATTACGAGGCCTAAATTGTGCCCTGACTATATATACGAGAAACGTATTTTTAACAGATGTGATTCACACTGTAACTGAAGAATATTCTAGGGCTCTTTCGATATAATTAGATCAATTTGTTCAAAATGATTTCATTATTAGCGCATAAAATATATATTCTACATTTGGTATCTCATATATTGGAAACATAAATTTTGTCCATCTAAGATTATAAAAATTGAACTTTTGCCAAGGCACATTTCAAAGCTGTAGGGGTGCTGAGCTCGCAAGATTATAATTATTTATATTATGAACAAATTTACTGAGCAAATGCAGCAATCAGGCATTTTTCGACAGATAAATTCTTTTTTTTCTACGTCAATTTTTTTAATCAGGAACTTTATGATGATTTTCGCAAAATTTATAATCTTTTGATTAATCTTATGATTTTCTTTGAACAAATTTGATAAACAAAGGCATTATTCGGGCATTTGGTGGCGGTAAAAAATTCGTTTTTTTTCTATGTCAAATTTTTTAATCACGAAGTTCAAGATGACTTCAGCAAAATTTGAGACTTTTTAAATCAATTTTATGGCTTTTTAAAACAAATTTAATAAGCATATGCATCAAGCAGGCATTTGTCGATGGAAAAACTCGTTTTTTTTTCTATTTCATTTTTTTACATTCTCATCATTTATGATGGCAAAAGTATTAGAATTGTTCGAAATTTAATACCACAATTTTTTAACGGACCTCCACGTTTCGACACCCCCTGAATCCTAAAATCAAGTTTTTACGATGGCGTCTGTCTGTCTGTCCATCTGTCCCTCACCGAAGAGTATTGTATAAAGTCTTGTTTGAATATTTTGTAACTCTATTTTTTCCATGAAATATTTCCGCGCACTCAACTCGGTTGCAGGAGATCATTTTTCAAGTTGAAATACATAACTAATCATTTAAGGATCAAAATGAACCAAGATCATCTCGAAACAGCCATGCCAATGTGTTTAGAGTTTTCCATTTTGAAAGAAATTCGGAACGACGAAATACTTGATATACTGGCGAGTAAGAGCATTTTGTCACAAAAATATATAAAAACTTGATTGGCCGCTAAGTGACTGAGCCAAAGACTACTAATTTGTTGCAAACTTATATAAAAGTATATATATTTTAAATTTTTTCTGAAAAAAGATCTCCTTTTGCTCCGCTGGGAATGGAACGTAAGAACTTCTGATTGCCGGCCGGGTGCTTTCCCGTTAAGCTACTTGATTATTATGCCAGGTGTCACAAATCAAATATTGTAAGTAAGCTCGTATTGTAATCAGAAAATTTCTATGGTTTGATACCCAGCAGAGCGAAAGAAGGTGATCTTTTTCAGGCAAAAGTTGGTTAACAATTTTTTAATTCATATCTTCATCTAGTCTGTAAATACAGTAATAAACTCTGTTATTTTTCGATAATAATACAGATTTCGAACTCGATTTAATAAAAAAATTGGCTAAGTTTTTCAGGGTGATATTGCTAATAAATCAATTATTAGCAGTAAAGTTTAGTTTTTATTTTAATAAATAAGCTTTTATGAAGATATATACTAAACCAACTTTGAATATCTTTTTCACTCAAACATAATTATTTGGCAGCATAGATGCGTTGAAGCTTATAGCAAAAAGGCAATTTTTGCTCCAAGAAGGCTCTTTTAAAGAGAAATGAATTCCGAATTAATTCATACTCATTTTCGATAGATTATGATTATGAAGAAATATCCATTCGGCCCAAACGGAGAGTTAATTCCGAAAATTTTGATTTTCGTATAGCTTAAAAAGACATGCCTCAAGTTATAGATGTATTATATGATTATATTTACCAATGGAATTAAGGGTAACTGCCAAAGATATTACGAGTGTATAAAAACTTTTCATCTTTTCTATTGCGACGCAAATTGTATTAATGTATTATTGAAGAATTCAGTTAAGCCTGTAACTAAAGAATATCCTAACGTTTGCTTTGATCAAATACAAAATATATCCTTCAGTCATTATCTTGATCATTATAAGCGTCACCTTTTTCTTCTGAGATATTTACATTTCATGTTACTTAGATTAAACATATTTCTATTGCTAAGGGAAATTTCAAAAGTATAGTATAGCTAATCTTATCAAACTTGCGTACGTGTAAATTAAAACACCCATTACCAATAAGAAAGAGTCGTTATGTCCCTATATCACAAAAATATGATACAGCAAAGATGTTTTTATATAAATTTTACAATATTGCATGACACAAACTATTATTATTAATATGGATCACATATTTTTTCACATAATATAGTAAAACGTCTCCATATGGGATACTCGTGTACATACAACTTGGAAAATTAAAAAATTTGTAGGAAAAGAGAGACATTTGCATCGTAAGATATTTATTTAAATCCGTTTGCTTTAACTCCTAATTGGTCGCCGGAATTTCCGCAACCAATCGAATGCCGTCAGATCACCACGCGGAAAGATTCCGGTACTATGTAAATTATTAAATAAGCTAAATGAATAAATAAAATAAATCAGGAAATAAAATAAAATTTCAAAACAGTAAATAAATAACTAAATTAAATTAACAAATTAAATAAATAATATAATAGAATACATAGATTTACAAATAATGCATCTATTACTATTAATATAGATCACATTTATTCATAGAATCCAGGTCTTTTTGCTATTCTTGCTTCAAATTTAAATTATGGTAATTTAAAAATGTTTCCTGAAACTTTTTAATATGGTAGGAAAACACTTCATTTTGCTGTCGACTCCATCAGCTATTCTGTCATTATTTCTCGAGTCCTCTAAGCTTTATTATTATGCCTCCAGTAAAAAGAAAAGTTTCTTACGTACAGACGTTTGAAGAGAATTTGCATCAAGTTTTGTTACAAAAATTCAAAAAAATGCAGTAATGTTTTTGAAATATTTAAAGTTGCTTTTGGTGACTTGGCTATGAGCCGAGCAGGAGTTTTCGAGTGGTATAACTGTTTTAAAAATGGACGGGAAGACGCTAAAAATGACGAGCGCCCTGGGTTTCTTCGCACATCGGTAACGGACGATATCGTCGAGAAAGGGGGAAAAATGATTATAAGCGATCGTCAAATTACTATTAGAGATGTTGCTGAGGATGTCGGTATATCATACAACTCACGTCAAACAATTTTTACGAATGTTTTACACGTGAAACGCATGGCAGCAAAATTGTCCATAAACTGCTAAATTTCGACCTACATTGCTTGGTGAAACCATAACAGGTGACGAATTATGGGTTTATGGATATGACGTCGAAACTGGGGCTAAATCGTCCACCTAGAAGCATTCAACGTCACCAAGAGCGAAAAAGATACAAGTTCGATCAAACGTGAAAGTCTTGCTCACTTTTTTTTCGATTTTAACGGTTTAGTGCATTATGAGTTCTTACCTAAAGGTCAAACGGTCAATAAAGAATATTAGGTAGGAGTTTGAAGTCGTTTGCAATTTGAAGAAACGACCAATTTCGTGGAAAAATCAGTCATGGGAGACTGCACCACGATAATGCAGCCTGCTGCTCATGCCTTAATGCTTGTTCACGAGTTTTTGGCCAAACACAACACTGTCTTGATGCCACAACCCCCATATTTACCGGACATGGCCCCCTGTGACTTTTTCCTGTTTCCAAAGATGAAGAAATCCATGAAAGGAAGACTTTTTCAGGACATTGATGAAATAAAAGCAGAATAACTGAAGCAGCTGAATGCCATATCGAAAAGTGAATTTTAAAAGTGATTTAAAGATTGTAAAACGATTGTAAATAAATAAATATTATTGGCAGAAAACATAAAGTCTCATTATTTGTTGACCATGCCTCGTACAGCAGCTTATTCTCCGCAAACGGTTTTATAAGAAATGTTCTTCCTAGCGATAAATTTTTTAAAACCAACTATTACAGGGTTCAAAATCATGAGCTTCTATTTTTTTTGCTACTTCCGAGGCTTCTCGCTTTTCAAAACCATTTGAAAATTACACAATCCACAAAGATAGAAATACTTCTCAAAGAAATTTTCCACACTGTTTTTCATTCCTATTGTCAAACCACATTTAAACTATTCTGTCTTCATTTTTCACTATTTTAGCTGCTTGTGTCTTCCCAGCATGAAATTGTCAGTTTTCACCAAATTTCCCAATCAGGAAAATTATTTGTAACACTGATACCTTTTTTCCTTGTCATACTTATTTTTTTTACAGTGGCCCGGTGGTCCAATTGAACCGATATGAAAAAGTGAAGTCATCTAAAATAAAATATAATTAAAGAAATTTTAATACTAATAGTCCTATTTATAATCCAAATTCAATTAAAAATTTAAAAATGAATAATAGTTACAGTAAAAAGTAATTACAGCTAAACCTGGATTTAATGTCAATTTTGCGGCTCACCGCAATATTAAATCCAGAGTCGTGGAACTATTTTATCTTTTTTCTTTTTCTTTCTTCCTCTCTCTCTTGTTTCTCGTTCTGTTTATTAACGCCTGAGGGAGCATTGCACAATCCCGCAGCTCCTCTCGACAGTACCTATCGCGCAGCGTCAATTCACGGAAACACTAAATCCAGTTTGAACTGAATTTCAACATTCAAAGGGCTCAAATTTTATCTTCAATGCCTTAGTCTCTCTTTCTTGGAAATAAATTTTAAACTTGCTTCACAGGGAATACGCAGTAAAAAATTTCGGAAATTTTCACCACTTTTTAGTGGGGAAAAATCCACATTTCGTTAAAGAAAATCATTTTCTCCAAGATTTGGGGAAATTGATACAAAAGTTTTGGAATATTCCCTACGATTTAGGGAATTGAGTGATTCCCTGTAACTTCAGAAAAGATAGTTTTTCCTAAAATAGTTTATAAACTAGCACGATACTTTAAATAATTTTAATAATTTTTTTGGAGAAAAAAGTTATTAATTCTGAGGTCATCTGAAATATTTTAAATAAGTAATTATTTTGTAGATAATTTTGTAAGAAAAATAAAGTTTTTATAAAAATAATGATCAGAATCTACAAAAAAGACGTAATCTTATTTTCTAATCGTATTTTTTAAAAAATTACGAATTACTCGAGACATTTGTGATATCGCTACCACCTGCATTGTAATCTTGCGGCTCTGAGCTGGAAAAATTTCCGAAAGTTTAGTTATTATTACACAATATCATAGGCAATTTTCCCCATTCACCACTTTTTGATTATTATTCCACAAACATGTTTCGGAACTTTTCTGTACCAAACGTTGGGGAAAATTTCCCAAAATCCGCTATGGAGAGGTTTCATTGTATTAAAAAAAGTTGCAGTAAACATTTTTCAATTGACATAATTGAAAGTTGATGGAAGAATAGACAAAAGACAAAAGAGTTTGTTGTGTGCAATATTGTACAATCTTCTCTAAAAACATCCTTGATTCGAAAAACAACGGCTGCAGAGGTAGCGCCACATTTTTATGATATAGAGAGATAGCGACAAGTTTGATAAGATGAGCAAAACTACACTTTTTAAATCTCCCTTAGCAACAGAAATACGTTAGATCTGAATAATATGAAATGTAAATATCTCAGAAGATAGACATGACGCTTATAATGATCAAGATAATGACTAAAGAATATATTTTGTATTTGATCAAAGCACACACTAGAATATTCTTTAGTTAGAGTCTTAATCAAATTCTTCAACAATATATTATTACATTTTGCGGCGCAATAGAAAAGATGAAGATTTTTTATACGCTCGTATTATCCTTGGCCGTCCTCCTTAATTCTATTGGTAAATTTAATCAAATACTACATCTATAACTTGCGGCACGTCTTCTTGAGCAATACGCAAATCATTTTAAGATAAGCTGCACCGCATCTTTGATGCAAAAGAATTCTGTTTGTGTAAAAAGGATTATAACAGCTGGATCAGTATATATCTTCATAAAAGCTGATTAAATTAAATTAAATTTTCTCTTAAATTTAAGATGAAAACGAATTTCATTGGTTTCAATAAAATCTTTTTGCCGCGGAAATAATCCCTTTTGTTACAAACTTTTCCCAATCTTGCTATAAAATAACCAAATAACATCCATTTTATTTCAAACCGGTCATAAAACTTTTTGGCACGGAGCAGCTTTGCACACGCAAAAAGTGTATCCTCTCAGAAAAATTTGAGCTATCCATTAGAAATCCATTTTTTAATCCAAAGGAACTGTAACAAAAATAAACAGCACTTTCTGAAAAGAAACCCAAAACCGTAAATGAGCTCTATCTGATACCACTCTTGGGTTTCGAAAGGATCTCAATTCTAATTGAGCATATTTCCAAAGAACCTATTTCCTTCTTTTCCCACTTGCACATTATGTTTAATTAATAACACAGTATTTACCTAAAAGAACACATTTAATCGAACTTTGATGGACACAGCTTAATGAAGATAATGCAAGTACAAAATATCACCGCAATTAAAGAGATATAATTAATTCATCAATATCATTTGCACTTTATGTAACAAAGCTGTAAATATAAAGGCTTATTCATATCCCAATATTGGGAACTTTTGAAACTGCGCGTGAGTCGCATCGAAAACCCGATTGGGTCATTCTTTATGCTCAAATTTGAAAATAGGTAATTATCAATAATATTTATTTAATGAAAAAGGAAGCTTATATGAAACCTTTTGAACTGTTTTATTTGCTTCATAAAAATACCTCATGTATATTTTTAACTTATAAAGTAATTACAACTCCCGAATAATATTTTTGCTCTTATGGAAAAAAGTTCAATTAGATAGTTTAATTTTTAAAAGTACAAACATGTCATTAGAAGTGAAGTAGGGTCGTTGCAAAAAGCAGATTTCACTTGTTTTATAATTTTAACATAAAGTCTATAAATAGATAATCAGTTTGACTATATATAAATAAATGTTCCTGAAGTCTCTATCCTTTTATTCAGTTTTAACAACTCCAGGTTATTGTACTATTTTAAAACATTAATAACGTATTACTCAATTTTCTCCGAAATAAACTATTTAAACCACATTTTATTTTACCAATATCAAGAGTAGATAATTTATTATTGAACAGCGTCAGTTTTCCAAAGACACTATTTAAAAAATATTTTGTAAATGCAATAAAATATAAATATTGTATTCTCTATTCTAATTTTACAGAAACATGAAAAGTGCAAAAGCTTTCTTATGCAATACAAATATCCCCCTTCTCAATTTCAAGAGAATAAATGAATTTGTTGAGGAAAGTGATACATCATGACGAGTAATTAATTAATTGTTCAATATCAGTTATTTCTATAAGGCAATCGGGTATTTTCAGAATAACGAATTCAAAAATCCCGCCCATGCTGAATGGACTTTGCAAACGGTTGGTTTGTGAAATCGCCTTCATGTTGTTCTTTTCAAGTGAGCTGTAAACGCAACATCAGTGAACCCCCAGTTTATTCTGTGCTGTTGAGTATGGTGTACTATCAGTATATTTGATTTAGGGTGGCCTTTTTAATTCAGAATTATATTCTTCAGGCGCTCAGCCCCTAGTTTTGTTCGAATTGTCCAAAAAAAATGTTTCAATATTTGAGCAAAATCAGCGAATATTAAACCGTGCCCCAAAGACCATGAAGCTGCAACCGAGAATTCGAAGACAAATATAGTTCTATTATCGAAGTTTATTGCTCCGTTTGGTAGGGCAGGGGGGGAAAGGCAAATTATTCGTAAAGCATATCTTAAGACCAAAAATAAATTTAAAATAAATTTCAAACCAAGAAAATTATTCTTATATTAAAAAAGGAGAATTTTCAACTAAAAAAGATCAATCTAAAAAAAACTTCAACCAAAAAATAAAGCGATGTAGTTTAACTGGTACCCAAATAGTTGAATTAGCAATGGCAAATAATGATTTCTTAACACAGTGATTCAACTAAATATTTCAACCAATTAGTTGAAAACTCAAGCAAAGAAGAATGGTTTTTACTTAATAACTTGTATTTTCATCTTAAAAATCGATTTTGTCACAATAAAAGGATGCATTTTTAACCAAATAGTTTAATCCTCTAGAAAATAGTTGCATTTTTTATTTTATCTGAGGAAGCCAGAGTTTGCACTAAAATAGGCAAATTTCATTTTAAAAAACGGCAAATTTTTGCTTAAAGATGAACATTCATCCAGAAAATATATAAGTTTATTTTGAAAAAAGACAAATTTTCTACAAAATAGTTCAATTTTCAACAAAACAGAATATTTAAATCAAAAATCAAAATCACTCTTTAACAAAATAGTTCATTTTTTAAACGAAAATTTGCGTTTTTAACCAAGAAAGAAAAATTCGCTTCAAACAGATGAATTTTCAGTCAAATCAGAAAACAAGTTTTAAGTCGATTTTCCACCCAGAAAAGTTTTTAGTCCTCTTTTCAACAACAAAAAATTAAATTTAAGCAATAAGTAAATTTTTTTACGAAAAACTTGAATGTTCAGAAAAAGAGCAGACTTTTCAGCCAAGAAGTACATATGGCTTTTCAGCAAAATTGTTCAATTTTAAAGCACATAGTGGCACTTTTTCCAAGTAATATGTAATCTCTGCTGAAGCAGATGAATTTGAAAATCGAAAAGAAAAAGTTTCAGAAAAAGAGGTTGAATTTTCAATCGAACATTTACATTTTTACTCAAGCAAGATGATATTTCTTTTAAAATTAATGAAAAACAAGTTACATATTTATCTAAAGAAAAGTCTAGTTGATTTTCCAACTTTAAAATAAGAATTGTAAACAATAGGTTAATTTTGTGCTAAAAAGTAGAATTTTTAACCAAAAAGTATGAATTTTAACAATATTTTTAAATACTCAATTAAAAAGCTTAAATTTTTTGTCCAAGGAAACTCAAAATTCTACTAAAACATTTGGACTTTTCTTACAAAAAGAAAAGTTATCAAAAAAAGATTTGAATTTTAAATGTTCTACGAAAAGAGCTTAATTTTTAACCAAAAAAGTTTTTCAGTTTAACAAGAACTTATTCACAATCAGTTTTGTACGTCAGAGAATTCTGCAGCTGCCCGGTGCGTCGCGCGCTGTCCGTCATATCTGAAATCCTATTCAAGAATTATTCAAAATCAATAGTAAAATATAATTGTGTACTTTGAGCGAAAATTATTATTCTGCTTCTTGTTGCAGAATTGAGTTTACATTTTGACTGCTTGCCTAATGGCGAACCCATTCTTGGTGCTTCACGTTCTAGTACTTCTAATTCTCCTGACGAAAATCGATCTTCTGCTGAGCCTTCTTCTCGCATCAGGTCCAGGTCCCCTTCTAGTTGGCTTCGTTCATCGCTCAGAATGGGATCTGAACCAGCAGAACTTAATTTTATTCGACTTATTCCGAAGATCAATCAACACCGGATATTTGAAATTCGTAGATACACTTTTCCTGCCGACCAACCAATTTTTTTGAGAGGAGTGCGTAATGCCCCTATTCCCATGCCAACCGAACAGCAAATTGTTTTAACAACGTCCACTGGCGACGTCATGGCAATTTTCGACAATAATAATACCGTTCTCCGTGGATCATATGCAAAAGATGCTCACATGAAGCTAAAACGTGTGAAAGTAAACATGTGCACTCGCTCGGTTGTCGAACTGGAACGAGATGAAAAAGAGCAGTCTCCTATAGGACATATGTCAATTTTCAAGAATTATAGAGCAGTACATGTAAACAAAATGTAAACCAAAATCTTCTAAAACATAATTTAATTTCAAAAAATTTAACAGTAAAATATAATACTGTTTATAATACAAATTCGATTTTAAACCCAACAAATGGCTAATAATTACAGTAGCAATTAAATATCTGAAAGTTCTCAAGGCTTACAGCTTTTTTCAATGTCCCAGTCTCCTTTTCTCGGAAACAGATAAAAAAAATGTTGGGTTTTCGATTCGCTAAAAAAAAAAATTAGTTCAAAGCATTGTGGCATCACCGAGCAAGCTTTATCCGGGCATTTATTTTCACAATGAAATAATAATACAAAGATAACGTGGCATTGGGGGGCGAGCCTTTCCTGGACATATATTTTCCAACAAAAAAATGTTAACAACGCGACCATGTAGCGTTGCTGGTGAAGTTTTCCCCAGCCATTAATTCCCTAGTAAAATATTAAGGCCCTGCAACTGTATAATTGACAGGCAAGTCTTTCTCGGGCATAATTTCTCCAACAAAATATTAACACGACGGAACTGTAGCATATCTTGATTTTAATATTTCGCAGGTGAAGATATGACCGGGAAAGGCTTCTCCGATAAAGACTTGTACGTTGATGCCACAGTGCCACCGTCGCAAGGAGAAGGCTTGTGGGACGATGCCAGAATATTTTGCTCTCAAAATCTTACTGGGGAAGTGATGCTCAAAGAAGGCTTGTTTGGCTGCGCCACAAGCTCAACACAAACAATAATACTCAGGGAAAAGAATTTCCCAAGGAAGGCTTTCCCGATGAAGTCTTTCCATTCGACGCCACAGTGCCTTGTTCTTAATATTGCACTGGGAAAGTGATAGGCGGGGATGTCTTAACCGACAACGATTTTTCTTTCGGTTAACCCTGCTTAAGGTACTTATTATTTCACTGGATAAGTGATGCCTGGAGATAGCCTGAAGGTCTAAATATCTTACTGAGGAAGAGATGCCTGGGGATGACTTTACGCTGCATGTCATAGCCTTCTGGTCCTAATAGTTTACTGGGGAAGTGATGACCGAGAAAGGATTGTTCATTAAGGCCACAGTGTCATGTTCTTAATATTCCACTGGTGAAGTTTTGCCCATGGGAGCCTTTGGCAGCTCTTAGAGGAAGAGATGGCCTGATTAGCCTTGCAGATCGCGGAAGCCATACTTGAAGAAGCTCCTATCTTCATCGAACTGATGCCCATGGAAGACACTACCTTGATGCAAGGGACGTCCGGGGCAAACCTTTTCCGCAAACAATGAGGGGCAAAAGTGACGGAAAATGACGTCTGTAGGCTTTTCACACAATCTTTGTATCGTTTAAAATTGTTCTTTTAACGCTGATTTCAATTAATAATTCAAAATAAGTATTTTCTCACAATTTTATATAATAATTTATCATTCATTTATTATGCCTACATTGAAAGTCACAGAAATTTCTTTTGCCCCAGAGCCCATCTATCCTAAAATAAAGGCTCGAAATTAGACCTATTCGAGTTTAAGCAATTTTGTAAGAAGTAGTGGACTAGCGTGGCGATCACACAGTACACATGTGCAAAGAGATTCAGTATTGCAGACGGTATTGCAGTTTATCCTACTTTTTTTATATATATAAATGAAATGTTGCAGGGCACAATTCGAATAAACTCATAAAAGATCGACAGAAGAATGGGTGGTGAAAATTTGGGAATTTAAAAGGTTTTTGCATACGTTTACTAGAAGGTGAGGAATATGTAGTGAATAATGTGATGACATAGTTCAGGTGTCAAGGACAGGATGTAGCATTAAAATGAAAAAGAAATAGAAGAATAATTAGAAAAAGGATCTCGTACAAATGGTTTTGGCGCAAGTTTCTATCCAAAATAGATTATAAAAAAAGAGAACAATTATTAAAGGGGTCCGGTGAAGCTAGTTTATCAGGAAGCAATAGGAGGAAGAAGAAAAGTTGGTGGTCACTGGAGTAGAGAATGTAGAAGAAAGAAAATAGAATAGTAAGAGGAATCTAAAATGTAAGTGAAAATTGTAAGTGGCTCAGCGGATGATGTATAATACAGATGAGCAAGAAGTAAAACATGAAAAGTTTGAAAAAATAAGGCAAATGTAGTAGTACGTATTTGTATGAAGAACAAGTAATAGGAAAGAGACAAAGCTGGTTTTTGAAAGAGGTAGATGAATCAGTTTTAACAGTCAAGGCTATTGCGGCAGTAATTAATATCTTGTGTTTTGATATTGAACCAGCAATTTGGCAGGTGAAATTAATTTGTATTTGTAAAAAGAAGCAAGCTTAATAAAAAGTAAGGAGTAGCATGTGCCCTCTGCTTAAATGTTACATGCAGAAACAAAAAGTGAATTTAAAGCCAGAAGTAAAAAAAATGCTTGACAGTTGCTGAACTGGCAGATTAGAAGATTCGTATTTGGAAATTTTTAAACAAATTCTCATCGAATAAGTTACAAACAAGTAAACCAATAAATCAATTAAAATGAAAAAGATTCAATTAATAAATGTCAAAAATGAATGATGATTATACACGAAGTGTTACGAACTAATCAAATGTGTAATCATACACCCATTACCATTAAGACAGTGTGATTACCTCTGGATATCATAAAAATATGACGCCACCTCCGAAACCGTTGTTTTTCGAACCAAAGTTTTTTTATAGAAGATTGTACAATATTCCCCAGCGCAAACTATTATTATTAATATAGATCACATATTTTTTTAGAATCAAGTTCTTTTTTCTCTTCTTACATCAAATTTAAATTATTTTAATTCAAATATATTTACTGTAATTATTTTTTAATATAGTGAAACCTCTCCATAGCGGATACTCGTGGATATACAACTTGGAAAATACAAAAATATGTAGGAAAAAAACAGTTACCATAGTAAAATATTTATTTAAATCCGTTTACTTTTAATCCTAATTGGTCACCGAGATTTGCACAACCAATCGAACCACATCGGATCACCACGCGGAAAGACATCTGGTACGATGTAAATGATTAAATAAAATAAATGAGGAAATAAAATATAATTACACGAAAAGCGAATAAATAACTAAAGTAAATTAATAAATCAAATAAATAATATAATAGAATACATAGATTTATAAATAATGCATACGGTTAGGTTAAGTAAAGCACGAGAAGCATGTTATTCATTTATATAAATTTTTTTTATTCAAATCTAAAGATTGTTGTTTAAAGCTACATATATAGTGCATGGTGAAATTTGTTAAATGCATTTAAATTTTTTTAAAATAAAATGATTTAAAATTAATGCTATGTGTTTTTAAACATTATCACCGATGTTGCTGCTCAAGGAGGAGTCTATCTTTCTTTGCTTCCGAAACTTTCCGCTAACAATGATTTTTCTTTTTAATCGGCCTCTCTTCCTTGTCACTTCTTTCAGTTTGTAAAATATCTTCCAAAATTTCGTTGACGTTGTTGCCGTAGTCTTTAACTAACAAATCGGTATCAATGTTTTTTAATCATCATGACATGCTTTAGACCGAACAGACGATAATAGGCTTCAAAATTGTTGGTGCCAAAATAGAGAATAAGCGATGTTCCTTACGTATGAGCCGGCTCCTGTGCTGAAAGCGAGTCAGCAGACGTTTC
>JAAAKG020189332.1:0-24858 GCA_010014905.2 Druon quercuslanigerum | reverse complement strand
TATCCTAGAGACACCGTTCGAGACACCACTCCCTGGTGCCACTCAGTCCTCGGCACGGTTGTTAACGCCTTGACTTGCATACGAAATTGCTTTAATGAGAGTGAAGGATTTGGATGAAAGGTTGAATAGAGTGTAAATAGTAAAAGATAAAGGCTGATTTTGAGTTTAGATTGGACTTTGCGTTGTGAAAATTTAGGCGAGGAGGAAGTGGCCTGTTGCGAGTCTTGCTCATTAGATAAAGTAGGGTAGAGTAGCATGCCTGTAACGCGGAGCCCAGACGGAGGGCGACAGACGAACGACGCAAACTAGAATAACCGGTCGATTGGAGACTTATGGGAAGTTAAAATTAGTGGAATAAGGCGGGTATCGAGGCAAGCTACGAAAGTAGTGATGACGAGCGGTACAAGATGCCGATTTGGAGTAAGGTAATCGCGGCAACCGTGGCAAGCCTGGGGGGGGGGGGCAGGCGAGGTAGACCCACAAACTTGAAAAAAACTCAACAGAGCTGCGCAGCGCTCTTATAGTGTAGGAGCAATCCGATTTCTTGACTGTTGGCGAAAACGGGCGAGTGAGATAAGAAGCGAGGGAATTTTTAGTGAAGGGGGAAAATTAGCAGAGGAAAAAAGGAACGAAGGGAACGAATACTTAGAGGAAGGTAAAAATTCTAAGAAAATGATGAAAAGAAAAACGCCGACATGGGGGATTCTGAAAGATATGAAGAGGCAAGTGAGGGGGAAACTAAAGGATGAGGTACACAAAATACGATAGAACTGGAATGAGTGGGAAGAATTATAAAAGGCGGACAAGAGAAATACTGGGAAAAATTGGAAAGCATAGAAAATCAGCAGAAAGAATATGATAAACATAGGAAAACAGAGATGAATATAATAGAAGAGAGAGTGAGTAAGTTAGAAGTGAGCGTTGAGCGAAAAAGGATTGTTTTAAAAGCGAGCTAGGACATAACAGAAGGTAGGGTAAGCTTGCGGGTAGAAAATGAGAGAATGCGTGGTAGATTAACACAGATCGAAACGAAGATAGAAGGGTGAATAGTGAAACGGGAGAGGAAGAAGTAGAAAAGCGATCATAGAAGGTAGGGTTTGGGATGTGATAAATAAGGAAAGAGGAGAAAGGAAGGGCGTGAATATTGAAATAATAATTGGGTGAGTGGAAAGACCATTTCAATGGTCTATTAGGGGAAAAGCAAAATAGGATCAAAGGGGAAAATAGAAAGTTAGTACAAGGGGAAATGGAGGAAGGGAATGTAATAACAAGAGAAGTCAGTTAGCTACAAAATGTGTGCAGAAATTTTAAGAAAAAGCTTAGAGAGTTAGATAGAAGAACGAGAAAGTATCCGACACAATCAGACGGGTTTTAGTAAAGGAATGGGAACGATAGCTAACATTTACGTCATAAACTAATTGTGTAACAGAAATCTAAGGAGAAAGAGATCGAAATTAGTCGCGTTGTTCGTGGATTTTAAAGCAGCTTTTGATTCAGTAAACAGAAAAAAGTTATCGCGGGCAATGAAAGAGAGGGGAATAAAAGAGAGAATGATGGAGAGGTTAAAGGAAATTTGTAGTGAAACCAGGATTAGGGTGAACATAGGAAAGGAAAAAGTAGAGGTATTCTGGACAGGAAGAGGTCTAAGGCAAGGGTACCCTTTGAGTCCGCTACTTTTTAATATGATGTTGGTAGACTTAGAGGAGAAGCTAAACAAGAAAGGAAAAGGGGGACGATTTTGGGTAACAGCTAACTATACTCTCTAGCTTAAGTGGACGACGTAGTTTTGTTAACAGACGACGAGAAGGGGATGAATCTAAGACCTAAGTGATGTGTTTCAGAGAAAGAAAAACCATAATTGATTACGTTTGAAAGAACTGAGGAGTAGGTGAAGAAAATTAACTGGAGTTAACTGGAGTTTCCCAGGATACATGTCAAGGGAAGAATTAGGGAGGGAAAAAATGGTAACTAAACAAATAAAGAGAGCCTGGAAGTTGCAAAAGAAGCTTGGATGAGTTCCGGAAGAAGGAGATGAGAGGCCATTTCGGAAATTCGAAATGGAAGGAAGAAAGGAAAAAAATGAGGAGGGTATCTGATATACGAGAAAGGTTTATGGAGTGGCAGGACATAAGAGTTAGAGCTATTAGTAAGACAAAGAAAAGAGAGATAGAAAAATATTATGGATTGGACGTAAAATAGATCGTATACGATAGTCAAAAGGCTGGCGGAACCAGAATATCTGAAAAAAAATAAAAAAGGAAGACAAGTGGAGTAGAGTGGTACGATTTAGAATGGGAGAAGAAGTGAGAGCTTGTAGATATGGATTGGATGAGGAGGAGAATCTGCGGAGAATATGCGGATACGAAATGGAATCATGGGCGCATGTATTAGAGAGAGGTACATGAGAGGAAGATGGGCAGTTTAGTGTGGATGAGTGTGTTAAATGTATTTTGTATCGTAATGGACAGGGAGCGGTGCGGATGAAGAAATCGGAAGGAGTAAGGGAAAGCAGGGGAATATGGCAGAGTAACGGATCATCCTGAAAAAGGAATGTAAAGAACAAAAATTGACTTTAAAGTCGTGGATAATGTATTTTTGCTGGTAAGAGAAAACCTGGAAGATCGCATATTAATAAAATTATTAGTATTATTTTTGTAATATTATTATTTAATTGTATCGTTAATTAAGAGAACACATTAGAATATAAGCAGTTGATAAGTTAGATTAAGGGTGGAATGTAAATTGAAGGCCTGAAATAACTGCTTTTTAAGAACTTTTTCACAATTTGAATACAAGGATTTTCTAATAATTCATGTAATTTTTAATTGAAACTAATAAAAAAAATGATAGTTAATCAATTATTTAAATAAGATTAGTTAATATTATCATATGAAAATAAAAATAATATGCAATTTTCGTTTTTCAATATCGGAATTTATGGATTTTCAAAAGTTATAAGTTATTTATCATTTCATGGTGGGTTCGTGCCTTTAACCGGTTTGCCCTGCTCTGCCACTCTCTTTAGGGCAATTTTTATTTCGAATTTCCAATAAAATAGGTTCGACTCGGCCGTTTCTTTAACTCGCCAAACCCTCCACTTGTATATCCTACGGGTTAGCCTATAGTTAAATTATCACTTTTTTTCAATTTTTCAAAGCACTTTATTCAATATAAATTTTTGACCATTTCATTTCTTTTTTCAAATTTATGTAGAAGAGAAGCAACAGACAAAAGTATGTGCGTAAAGAAAATAGAAATTTTTTGAGACCAAAGCAGGGATGTAAAATCTTTAAGAGCAAAAAGGAAATGCATCATCGATCAGAGCAAAAACGCAACATAATTCCTTCAGTGCAAAAGAGGGCTATGTTTCTGACACAGTAAATACGAATGAGAACCACTTACCTGAAGCTTAATATAAAATATGCAGTTTTGTTGAAATTCAAAATTTTCGGCAAAACAAAGTATTTTGAAAGTTGAAATAACTTGCAGTAGTTCTTGCCGTTTTCGATGTATTAGAAATCATCATATTGGTATGGTATCTCGTATGATAATTTAATTTTAAATTACATTAAGCCTAATAATAAAAAAGGCAAATAAGTTCAAAAAATGCGATAACTTTTGAAAACTCATATTAGTCCTGGATACATGAAAACAGGTAAATTTTGGCAAATTTCGTGCAAATCATTTTTGTTTGCATACAGTTTACACAAATTTTGTGATCTGTTTTAAGCAAATATTAACCTCTGTGGAATTATGTGTTTTTAGGAAGCAAACTTTATCAGAACTTCAGCGGTTATTAAGGATATAGAAATGTAATAGATCCATTACATGAAAATTAAGTCAGAAACGCGTCAGTTATGTCTACAATCGGAAATATAAAGAAAAACAGAAAGAATCGAGTTAGTCATGTCTACAATAATATTTAGCCAGTGCGTTTAAAAGTAAATCATTATTTAAATATCGACCATGGTCTGCAATAATTAATTCCTATGGAATAGTTCATTCATTAGGGGCGGCGATCGAGACCTTATCGAAATCCTTTCAATAAACAAAAATAATCATTTTGACTGCTTTTTTATTATTGTATGCAACATGTTTATTTCTGTTTAAAATCCAGTCACCTAAAAATCGGTTTTAAGTAAGTAGACATTTTTCCAAAAGAATGTTGCATGTATTACACGGAACCTCCTGAATGTTGAAATTGTACCAAAGAAGTTCTCTCAGGGGCATCCATAAACTACGTTTCCAAATTTAAAATATCAGACATCATATTGAAAAATCCTCTCAAAACCGGGGAAAGACGGTGATTTTTCAGGAAAATAAGGGAATAAATATGTTTAAAAAAAATTATTGTTGATACCATATTGAGTTCAATATTTTAACTTTTAATTAAATATGACTATTCTCTACCAAAAGATATTAATTTTCTACCCCAAAAGACGAACTCTCCACAACAACAAAATTAATGTTTAACCAAACAGCTAAAATAAAAATCAAATAGTTTAACTTACAAAGCGAATTAGACGAATTTTCAACAAAAAATTAAACTTGTAATGAAATAGTCAATTTTGTAAAATAAAAATAAGAAATTTAACCAACTAATCGAATAAATATTTAAATTTTAAGCGAAAGAAAAGAATTTTTAACAAAACAGTGGAAATTTTAACCAAATAGTTTAATTTTTAAACAAAAAATACAAATTTTTCCGAAAACGGTTGCATTTTAAATATTAAAAATAATTCATACAATAAAGATGAGTTTTTCACCTGGACCACAAAGTAATTGAATTTTTAACCAAAAGGTGAAATTTTCAAGCCGAAAAGACGAAATTCTTAAAGAAGGTATTTGAATTTTCAACAACAAAATTAATTTTCAAAAAAGATTATTTTTTACTATAAAAGATAAAGTTTCAATCCAGAAGATCAAATTTAAAAAAATGGATTTTTGAACAAAAAAGATTAATTTTACAATATAGTTTAATTTTTAACCAAGAAAAATGTAAATGTCAAGAAAAAAGTTTATTTTTAATCAATAAAGATGACTTTTCTATCGTAAAAGATGGTTTTTTTATCCAAAAAGACGAAGAATTGAATTTTCTAACAAATCATATGACTTTAACTGAATATTTGAATTAACTTTTAACCCGAAAAGTTTAACTTTAAACAAGAAAGGGAATTTTCTATCAAGAAAGATGAATTTTTGATCCAAAAGGATGATTTAAAAACAAAAGCAATTTGATTTTCAACCAATAAAATGTTGTCAAAATATTTCAATTTTCCAGAAAGAAAGATAAGTTTTCTACAAAAAAAAGGATGAAATTACAACATTTTCAACCAATTAGTAAAATTTTCCAGCAAAGAGACGACTAAGCCAAATGGATGTATTTTCAACCAGAAAGATAAATCTTTAATAAAAAAGAAAATGGTTATATCTCCTGTTTTAAAAATTAATTTTTAACCAATTTAATTAATTGTACACAAGCTTAACTTTCTACGCAAAATAGAAATATTTAACAAATTTCATGAATTTTACACCAAACACTTAAAAAGTTGAAATTTACAACATAAAGTTTTCTACTAAATAAGTGAATTTTCAAATTTTTACAAAGTAGTGCAAATATAAAAAAATTAGTTGGTTTCCCCCTGAAAGAAAATATTTGAATTGAAATAAAAAACAGTTAAAAAACGAAAAAAACTTCCACCAGTTGAATTCAACTGAAGAAGACGAATTGCAAACCGAAAAGTTTCTTTTTTAACCAAAATGATTAATTGTCAACTAGAAAGAATTATTTTTTACGAGAAAATTGGAACATTTAAATAGACGAATGAATTTTCTGCAAAATACGTTACTTTTCGACTAAATAATTGAATTTTGAACTTTAAACTAATTGGATAATTTTTGAGCAACAAAAAATATTTAAATTTATGTCAAAAACAGTTGAATTTAGCCAAAAATATGAATGTTACACGAAGTAGTTGACTCCTCATCAGAAACAGTATAAGTTTAACCAGTATTTTCAACCTAAAAGAATGAAATTTTAATCAAAAACATTAATTCTATATAAAGAAAGACGAATTTTCAACTAGAAAAGAGTTTACTTTAATTTCTTTAATTTCTCTAATTTTTATTAGATTTTCAAAATTCAAAACGTGAAAACTATGTTAACGATCCCAAAGAATTTGATTTTAAATTGATTTTATAATTGTGTTTCACAGTGTAATCGAAATAGCAAATTTCACTGTTTCTGAGTAAACTACTGTCTTTAAATTGGAATAGTGAAACTTGACTATGAAACAGTTAAATTTACTGATTCTGATTTAGAGAGTATCATTTTCAAAATTAATATAAGGGATTATAAAAGTTGCATGAAATTTGCAATATGAGTGTTCAATATGAGTTTTCAAAAGTTATCGTATTTTTGAATTTACTTACAATTTTTATTATTAGGGTAAATGTAATTAAAAATTTTTGTTAATTAAAAATATAACTGCAGTGGAACTCTTCTATAGCGCCAATTTTAGGGCTGATGGTGGGTGGGAACTGACTCATTATAGCGCGCTCTGTTTTTGTTTGTTCACGCTTCAGTGCTCGCCTGAGTCACAACCGCAGACCCCACGCAACTCTTCGTACACCTACCTGCGGCGCGGAGTCAATTCCATGAAGAGCTATTGAAGGGTTTTACTGCATCCTAGCGGACCGAGTGAATGGAAAGGATACTCTACAGCGCATCCTTATAGTATCCACATAGTATCCCTTCCGTATCATGCAACAAAAACTCAAAAAAAGAGCAAGATGGAAATTTAACTTGTTGCAATTCGGATTCTACATTAAATTTTCCATTAAAATGCCATAGAGTAATTGCAATAGTATTTTTGAAGCGTTAAAAATAAAAAAATGTAATTAACTTCTGCTGAAGGTAACTTCAAGCGCATGCATAATCACTTCAGTAGTATGGTGCCACTTGTGTCGCAGCCTTGTTTTCTCATGTTTTTACTATATAGCGCTTATTATCTAATTAAGCAATGTTAAACTTCAATGCGCATGTAAGTTAATGTTGCGAACCAAATTAATCAGCTAATAATAATTAATGTTTTTAATAATTTTAATAATTTTGACTAATTAATTAGTTTGAAACATAAAAATATTAAAGAATTATTTTCATTAAAACTTGCAAATAACCTTCACTTTATATCAGTAGGAGAGTGTATGTGACGTTTGCAGGCATAATGGGTATAGATTTAATGAAGTTTATTTAGTATGCAGCTGGTTTAAACCTTGTCAAATTGACCCAAGCTGACTTTGAAATGCTGTCACACTGATTGTATGTATGGTTTCAACTTGAGAAAATTCACAGACTCTATTTAATATATAGAAATTAGATTCTGATTTTTTTTTTAATGAATATTATTTTTAGGCGTATAAAAAATTCTCAAAATCTTATTCAAATTTTAGTCTGGAGTTGATGTTAGGGCCATTGTGACCCCAGATAAGTGATGAGAATTAATAAAAAACTTACAAAAACCAATAAATTTACAACTTAAAGATAAATTTAGGCAGAAAAGTGTTGCCGCAGGCAAAGGAAAAAAGAGGCGATATCAGGCAGAGTGTGATTCCAAGAGGAGTTCTGCCAGGGCTCTAGTTTCAGGGACAGTTGGGTATATACTTTATAAGCGATTGTTAATTTAAAATTTCCTTAACATATCTCACCATGGGCACGAAGAAGCGGCGCAAGTTCAGCCCCTTTTCCTTCGGTACCGAGCCATCTCTTACTCGCCATTTACAGGCCGTAGAGCGTCTCGTGAAGGCACAAACGGAGGCTTCAGGGAGTGTGATTGGTGAAGCAGCCCACCACGAAGCCATCTTGGGAAAATTGCGCTCCCGTCAACTGACGCCGCTTTTAAAAAGCGAACAAGATTTGGCGGTGACTTAAGTGGTAAGAATTTTTTTGGAATTTGACTACGATGTTGAGACATGTTACAGAAATTTGAAATTAGCAATCGCTTATACATTATATTATGTATTTTCACTTCAACTATCAGCTAACTTTACTTCGGCGATAGCTGAGAGAAAAACAATGGACGATGGGCGCTCGATAATGTGTTCACCTCGCGGTACGTGCTCGGTTTTTCTACGTACCCCACGTTTGTGCGCAAGCCTTTTAAGATGCAAGGTGCAAGCATCAGCAGCTGTCATTTGGTTATTGTGAATTATGTTTGTTAAAGAGCCTTCGGCTTTTACAAACACAAACAAATATATATATATATATACTGGAAACGAGATAGCCATGTATCAGCTCCAGGGCGTTTGAGATAATTTGAAAGCGGTTGTTGGCATTTAGCGGCATTTAGCGCCGCCCATAGTCGCCGGTTGAACTATGTAATAGGAGCGCGAACATTCAAACGTGTTGTTTATGAAAAACAAAAGAAGGATCATATTTTTTTGAATATGAAAGAGAACGATATGAAGAAAATAAAAAATTTATTCTTACGCGTGTGTACAGTACATATGTGAAGTATATGAAATGAGAATGAACAAAATGTATGAAAATGTTCAACCTGAGTGTAAAGGAAATCACATGCATTGAAAGAAGTATTTATGGATTATTAGTATTAGTATTTATGGATTATTAGTTACGTATATGTATTAGGTTGACAATTGCTTTAAAAAAATTAATATTTAGTTAACATTTCATACATTTTGTGAAAAATCTTTTTTTTTGACCTTAATGCCTTTTGTGAAAAATTTTTGTTCTTTTTTAGCGGTAAATTAATCTCTTCGATAGAAAATTAATTTTTTAGCTTAAAAGTTAACTATTATAGTTTTTGTCGAAAACCTTTTTATTTATATAATTTTAATCGTCTTTGATCAAGATTAATCTTTTAAATTAGAAATTGATGTATATCATGAAAATTGAATTATTCTGTTGTAAGTCAAAAATGAATGTTTGAAGTAAAAATGTAACTTTTTTGTTGTAGATTCGTTTTATTTTGTAGAAAATTAATGTTTCGGTTGGAAATTCGAGGAAAGTCGAGGAAATTCGAGGATCAATTTTTTTCAGAATTTATTTCCTTCACTACAAATGGGACTACTTGGTTAACAATTAATTTTTTTTGTTTAAAAATTAATTTTCTTAGTAGAACTTCAACCATGTTACATTTGGTTAAAAATGCATCCCGTGTACAAATATCTCGATACAGTTTTTCATTTCGTGGAAATCAACAGAATAAATCTTTAGAGTTAAATACCAATTTTTTTATTTGCAATACATACAATATTTTTGAATGTTCTGCATGTTCTCCTAAAGCAGAGGTTATGTATACTTACCTATGTAAAGTCGAATTTTCTTCATTAGATTATTTCCCATAAATTAAACGTTTGCTCATGCTCAAAATTGAAAATACAAACGTCACTGGTATTACCTTTCAGCTAAATGGTTTGTCGAATTACACGGGATAATTCAGGAAATGTGGCAATTTTTCAGTGGGGGGAGGCGATGGTTATGCTGCCAGTTAATAGGGGAATATCTCTTCTCGACGTGGGGTATAAAATTCTGGTCAGAATAATAGAAAACAAGGTGTCAGCTTGGTTAGAAAGAAATTAAATTCTAAGAGTCAAGTAGGGTTTAGAAACGGCCGGGCAACAAGAGACCACGTATTTACACTAAATTTTCTAATTAATAACAAACTCAAAAAGGAAGGCGGTAAACTTGACGTAGCATTTATTGCCTTCAAAAAAGCTTTCGACATGTTGGAAAGAAATGTATTATTTAAAAAGTTGTAACGAATTGGGGTATCAGGTAGAATGCTTAGAATGATCAAAACAATTGTCCAAGATACTTTAAACAAAGTCATTACAGGGGAGGTTACCACTGAAATCTTTACAACAGACAAGGGTGTTAGACAATGGTGCCCGCTAAAATCGACGTTATTTAACATTTTACTGGACGATATAAATGACGAATGGAGCATTTGGAATGTCGGAGGAACAGTAATTGGTAATAAAAAGCTACGTGTTGATATATATATATATTCAATATATAAAAAGGGAGAGCTGAGAATTATGACTGGGTAACTAGTACTAGTGATTATCACGAGTATCAGTCTTACAGATCCGATTGCACAACTGTCACCTCGACGAGCCTTGCTTCTTCTAGTTCAAATTATTTATAATCGACCGTTTCGAATTCGTGATTTCAAAACTAATGATGTGTAATATGCAGGTTCCAAGTCGAATTTTCTCGTGGAATGCTTATAACAGATAATTATCAGCATCTCTTAAAGGTTATAACCATATAAATAAATCACGAATTTGAAATGATAGAAACAGTCAGTTTCACACAAATCTAATGTGTCAATATGCCATACGAATAATGATAGAGGATTAAGGTGGCGTATAAGAATTTTTAACCGAATTATGTTTCACACATGCACATTATAAACCAAATTTTATAATTTAAACGACGAAAAAAAAGATTAATAGATAAATATTTTAATAGTTCATAGTAAATCAAAAATACCGAGTGGAGGCACACTGGCGCGCGGGACCCACAGATGGAAGGTGGGAGGCAACTCGCGAACTGGAAACTCCCTCTCTGCGCGCAAGCGCATGGTGGCGCTTCGTATGTATGTGCGCTTCATGGCGCATAAAGACGCGCGTTCGTGCCCCAATCAGGAACTCGGCCTTCAACCGGCATACCACACGGACTATGTAGTGTCGGCTCTGACGTTACATTTTAATTCAACTTTCTTCTACTTCCCTTCAAACATGCCAACCTGGTCTTTTCAGAGCAAATTGAACTCTTGAACGCCGCCCTGAGCTTCGGCTCCTGGCCCAATTATTATTATTATTATTATTAATACCCCCACCCTGGGCATCATTTTTGTTTGAAAGATGTGGATCTTTTGAACAAGGTTGAGTAACTTCAGACAATTTAATAAAAGATCATATTTATTTAATATAATCACTAAAAGATCATGTTAATTTTAACACATTACGCAAGCCGCACAATGAGTCGTTTCGCGACGAACTGCCCTACCCATCTGACTACTCGAACTGATTACCTATCACGCACACACACAGGCTCTCTCTCTCTGTACATGCGCGTCAATATAGTATAATCTAAGTCATATACAATGTGAATGTATCTATATTTACAACAATTTTAATAAAATATTAAATCGGAATTCACGGCCTCGAGTCTGATTCCAACTTTGAATGCCGCCGACTCCCGGCCCAATTTTTTATATTTTTATTATTAATGCACCTACCCTGGGCGTCATTTTAATAAAATATTAAACCGGAATTCATGGCATCGAGCCTGATTCCAACTTTGAACGCCACCTTCAGCTTCGGCTCCTGCTTCCATTCTTAATATTTTTATTATTAATGCCCCTACCCTGGGCGCCATTTTAATAAAATATTAAACTCGCGGTCTCGAGCCCAATTCCAATTTTAAACGCCGCATTGAGCTTCGGCTCTTTGTGAACTTGCCTTCGGGCTCTCACATCAGTATCCTCTATGTGTCTGAATCCCCGACAGCAGAGACCCCGGGCCAACGTATTCCGTCGACAACAGGAGATAGAGGCCCACCGAGAAATCGGATATTCGACTACGGCACCTGGCAACGAACGGCAACTACCAGAGAACGGATCTCCAGTTATCCCAGCAGGCGGCCCAACATCGTCAGGGAGGAAGCTGCCGTGTCCGACACTCGACGCATTGTCCCCGGTCACGAGCCGAACTCCAACGACGCCTCCGAGGGGGTGCCTACCCTTTGAGACCACCACATGTATCCAACAAGGAATAATTTGTATCTTGCCAAACTAATCACTTTGGAAACATATCAAGACCCCGTCAGTAGGATTGATTTAAAATTAATTAGACCTACGTAATTGGGATCATATGATTGTTCTTAAATTAGTAGACGACGTGGCCTTGGTAGCAGGCTTTTCAGAAATACTAACAGATCTGATCAAATCTTTAGGTAATTGCGTTAAAAGAAATAAGGTTGACATTAATGTAAAAAAATAAAAAATAATAGTGTTTAGAAAACGGGGAAGGAGGGGAAAAGAAAAATTGGAATATGCATGGAGAGCAATTAGAAGTGGTAGACAGATAGAAATATTCAGGGTTTTGGTTCTTAGCCAGCTCTACTTTTACGAAACATACTTTAGCACTAGCAGGGAAAACTCAGAAAGCAATTAAAGCAGCTTGGGGCGTCATGGAAAGAGCCATATTAAAAGACCTAAAGAGAAGGTTATATCTGTTAGACACCTTGGCCAAGTCAGGTATGCTCTATGGAGTTGAATTGTAGGGTTTGGACAAGAGATAGAAGAATTAGAAAAAGTTCAAGGTAGATATGTTAAAATGATCATGGGCCTAGATAAAAATACGCCTAATTACATTTGGCAAATGGAATCAGGAGCGCTAAAAACGTAAATCCTTCATTATGGGGGAAAAACTGGTTAAAGTAATGGGAGAAGTTGGTGATGGTAAAACCTTAAACTTACTTTAAGAAAAAACAAAAACAGATCTTTTTGAGGGGAAGAAGAAGTAGGACTAAAAATCAAGTTAGCTCAGGAAATCCAATCAGACTGGATAATGATTAAGAACAATGGGCTAGATTGAGATGCGGAAACGTAGGGAAACCTGTAAATAAAGTGTTCAAAGACGTTTCATGTAGGTCCTGTTGAATAGAAGAAGAAAATTTTGCCCACATATCAAACATAGTAGGTAATAACCTATTAAGAAGGCTTGCATTACAAGCATAAACGATAAGATTCTAATCCTTTTCAAAGCCAATCGGAGTTGCCAAACGTAACCTCAAATAAATTGTAAACACAATTTTCGTTTAAAGAACAAAACACGCTTCTAAAGCATAAAATTGGCAGAATCTAGAAGAATTCTGCACAAGAATACATCTCTATCGTAAAATATTCGCTTTGTTCAAATATTGTCAATTACAAAAATTTAAAATCATGATAAAAAATTCAAAAAATTATATTTCTCCACAGCCATCTGTGTGAAAACTTATCCTGACCTAGTACAATGACGGATGCTATATTTTAAAAAACTTTTTACCGTATTTTTATTCGAAAAACAGTAAATAAAAGTAGCGACATATACTGAATTAAAACTGAAATATGCTGCATTAAAAGTACAAAACAAGAGAAAAAAAGGGAATATAGAAGTGTTAAACATTCCTCACGTTACCACTGGATGCATGTAATTTTCCAATACTTTTTAATTCAAGCGTTCTTAGAGGAAAGTAAAGTTATCGTCAGAGAGGTGGCAGTTGAATTAGAAAAATTGGTGGAAAATTGTATTGAAGGAGAATTAGATTGAAAACTCCGTGAAGTACTTAAGTTACCTAAATTGGTTCTAGCCTTGTATTATTCTATTCCATTACGATGTAAATATGTAAAACAAAAACTACGAATGTGCACATAGAAAAAGAAATTAAAAAAAAACAAATAACAAAAATAAATTTTGTTTAAAGGTCTTCAACCGATACAAGGATGAAACAGAATTGCGCAAATGCATTCAACAGTTGAAAAATATTTCAGACCTTTATAACTTTTGTGTCAAAATCTGCCTATTAAGCCACCTATTTTTCGATGGACGAACATTTTTCTCTGGAATCTCTTTATTCGGTTTCCAAGAAGAAATGAAAAATACGATTTGAGCGATTTGGTGAAATTCGAAGTTTTACAGAAGTTATTTTTAATAACATTTTTCTGCACGGATTTGGTCATTTTTTATTTGCTATCGATTCGTTGGATGTATTTTGCTAATTTTGTAAATGGTAATTGTAAACTGAACACTCTTTCGATACCAATTTTAATTTTTACAATAACCGTAATTTGTTGAAAATATAAACAATTTATTTAAACAAATGAAAGTAAATATAACTTCTCTGTCTAATTTTATATTTCTTATCATTGAATATCAATCTTTATTTCTAAACGCATTACTTAAAAATAGGAAAACATGGAAACTTTTATATTTATTATAAGGTTACCGTGGACAAATTAACATTTAACCCAAACCATTGAACCGATTTATTTTTTTTTAATTTTTAACTTTGATGAAGGGAATAAGGGTGTGTGGATGCAGAAAGGGCAGAGAGGGCGGAGATCGAGTGTAAAGGAAGAAGGGTGAGTGTAGGCAAAGGTGTAAAGGGTGAAAGTGGGTGGTTTGAAGTGGAAATTTGGAGGTTACGAAGTTTTTGCGATTAGGAGTAGGAAAAATAGTTACTGGGTAAGGGGGAAAAAGGCAGACGAATAAGGCGGTAAACGTCACGGAGCTTCGGACAAGGTAAGATGCCTATGACGCGAAGTCCACAAACTTGCGCCAGAGGGGAACAGTTACTGGACGATCGCACTGAACAGCAAGTCGTAGTGGCAACAAGAGATAACGTTGCTGAAAGCGTGCGCAGTAGGGCGAAGGGAGACGTTGATCGCAGTGAATCAGCACTGAGGAAAGATGTGAAGGGGTGGGTAAAAGAAAAAGAGAGGCAGGGACCATGATTAGGAAAGTAACAAGGATAACAAGAAAGTTAGGATTAAACAGAAAACACCAGAAAGAGATTGGATGATATGAATAGGGATACGAACAGTCAGGGAAACGACGTAGGGGGGGGGGGAGCGAAAAATATAAGAGAAAGTGGGAAGAATGGCATAAACTCTGGAAGGAGGAAAAATACAAGATTTGGGGTAAACTAGAGAGCATAGAGAATAGACAGAGAGAGGTTGAGGAACAGAGAAATAGTGAGAAAAAACAATTAGAAGCATGGGTAAGCGATTTAGAAATTAGGAATGAGCATATGGTGAAGCAAAGAGAGAAGTAGCAAATAGTTAAAGGGACTGAAAAGAACATGCAAAGTGAAAATGAAAGATTAAAGAAAAGGCTGAGCGAGATTGAAAGACGATCGCAAGAGAAAAAAATTCAAAGAGGAAAAATAACTTAGTAGTCAAGGGATTGGAAGTGGAGAGTGAGAGGGACGTGAAAATAGCTTTCTGGAATGTGTCAGGTTTGAAGAACAAGAATAAATGATTTTGGAGAGAATTAGAAAAGAGAGATGTGATTCTGATGAATGAAACCTGGGCAGATGAGAAGGACTGGAAGGAGATAAAAAGGCTGTTACCGAAAGGTTATGTGTGGTCAGTGCAAGAAGCATGAAAAGAAGACGTTAAAGGGAGAGGGATGAGCGGCATAGTTTCAAGGATGAGAAAAGAATTAGCTGTAAAAGGTAAAAAAAATGGAGACATGGAGGAAAAAGATGGAGTAGGTAAGAAGGATTACAGTTGGGAAAGTCAAAATAGCGGTGATTTGTGTATATAGAAGAAGAGGGGAAGAAAAAGGTTGGAGAGTAATAAAGAGGTGGATGGAGGAAAAGAAGGAAGGAGAAGGACCAGGAGGGAAGGAAGTTACTAGACGTGATAAGAGATACAGGATGGTTTATGTGTAATGGCAATATGAAACGATAAGAGGAAGGGGAGATCACATTTATAGGAAAGGGAGCAACAGTAATAGACTACATCTTGGCTGAAGAAAGCATCCGGCATGTAATTGGGAGTATGAAGACGGGGAATGAGATAGGGTCCGAGCACTTCCCGGTCATAGCTACACTAGAAGGAGTTGTTATTAAGCGCGGCAGAGGGAGAAAGGAAATACGGAGAGAAAGATTCACGACAATAGGAGTAAAGGTGGAAAAGGAGAACGTTGGGTATGAAAAAGAGGGTAAACAAAAGTAAGGATTTTCGGGTACATTTAGGAACAGTCAAGTTTAAAGCTTTATTTCTTATCGAAGGGGCAATGGGAAAATTTGAAAAAATTCTCGAGTATGGGGAAAACTGTTGTGAACAAATTGCAGTTGAGAAATTTGAGAAATAACAAAAATTGTTGCTTAAAAGTACAAAAATGTACAACTAAATTATCTATAGTTCTAATAAAGATATTAAAGCGTTTCAAACTGCAGCCCAAACCTTTTTTTTCTGCCGAGGACGTGATTATACTTGTGAGTTTTTTAAAAAAATTTTCCCATTGTCCCATGTATAAGAAATAATGGTCTAAACTTAACTGTTCTTAAATGTACCCGAAATACCTTACTATTTTACGTTTTTCAATCTGCAAATTGTATTGCGCTGGCATTTTTTTTGGCTGAGTTGTTAGGCTTCAAAGGCACACTTTCCCGTATTTGATTAACAGAAATTTAGGGTTAAAGAACGCTTTCAAAGCAGCGTTTGACTCAGTAAATATAAATGTGCTAAGCCACGCATTGAAAAAGAGGGATGTAGAGAAAAAGTAGGTGGAGAGTATAAAAGAAATTTTTACTGAAACTAGGATTATGGTAAAGATAGGAAAGAAAAAAGGGGAGGTTTCCTGGACATGAAGAGGTCTAATGCAAGAGTGCCCGTTGAGTCCGTTACTGTTTAATATGCTGCTGGCAGACTTAGATGAGAAGTTAAAGGAGAAAGGGAAAGGAGGAACGGTTTTAGGTATTAGCGAATTATACTCTCTAGCACACGCGGACGACATAGTGCTGTTAGCAGATGATGCGAAGGGGATGAACTTAATGATTAGAATCTTTGAAGAGTATGTGGGAGCAAAAGATTTGTCAGTGAACATAGATAAGACCAAGGCGATGGGCTTCAGTAATAGAAAGACCAAAATAAATTACGTTTGAAGGGTGAACATACAAAAATTTGGAATTCTGGAGGGAGTTCTGTTACCTTGGTTTTTGGTTTAAGCCATAAGGGGGAAACGAGCTGCAGGTGAGGAATATAATTTCATGTGCGAGTGAAGTAATGGACCAAGTATGGGGTATAGGAAAGAGAAGGTTCATGGACGATTCGAGAATGAGGGTTTGATTGTTTGATTCGTTGGTTTGGGTGGTGTTGTGTTATGGATTGGAGGTCTGGGAATGGAAGGAGCTTAGAAGGTGGAGAGCATACATAAATAATTTCTGAGATAGGTAACGGGGGTTTGCTAGAGTTGCCCAGGATACATGTTAAGAGAAGAATTAGGGAGGGAAAATGGTAACTAAACAAAATAAGAGCCTGAAAGTTTTAAGAGAAGCGGAAAAGGGGAGAGGCAAGTACAATAGCGCAAGCATGCTTGGATGAAGTTCGGAAAAGGGAGGTGAAAGACAATTTGGGGAAAAAGGAAAAAAAATAAAAAAGGAAGAGAAGTGGAGTAGGGTGGTACGGTTGGGAATTGGAGATGAAGTGAGAGTTTGTCCGCGGAACTCATGTTTACGTCCATGAAAAGTCCCTCCTATCTCGAAGCCTGGTGTTTTTTGAACCCAGTGTCTAAGGGCTTTATTTGATGAGGATATTAAAAACTACATTATACTACAGTTTCAGACAATTTGACCGGTACCACATTTTCCATAGATTTGTGCGGGGTTCTTTATCCAATTTATGCGAAAGTACATACAATTAGTGGGGAAACTTATCTCGAATAATGTCCAGCAGTATCCGATATTTTGAAAAAAATTATAATTTTTATAAATAAACTATCAACAAAAGTTAGATTTTTAGTAACAATGATTTGGTTAATGGAAACCTGAAGTAAAATTTTTTTCGATTTAACTTATAAAGAAATAGAGAAGGAAAAAGTCCGTATGGTCTATAGGCATAGTCACTCCAGCTTCAGCTATGCTGATGAGGCTTCGAAAGTCTCTTCTTTCTTCTCCTGATGAGTTCAATGAAAAAGGATACGTCCCCTATACAGCCTGTCCTAAAGAACCCACCAGAACAATTCTTTCACCAACAACTTGCTGCTACAAGCATCAGTAGCAAACCTCTTGCTAACCCTGATCATGTTTCTTCGATGATCCTAGCTGTATTAAATCTGATCTGCGACCGCCTCGATAAAGTTGAAGCAATTGGGGCGAGCACAAGTGAAGATTTGAAATTGAAAATTGTGGATTCAGCTTCTGTCTCGGCTCATCTTCAATCTATCTCTGTTCAAAATTATAATTTTCTGAGCAAAACAGAGTCGATGTGTTCCAGAATCTCTAAAGAAAGGATTACCCACTTGGAGGATGCGATAAGGGACAGAGAAGTAATTATCACGGGTCTCCCAATATCTGCTCAAGAAGATCTCACGAATATCGTAGAGAAAATTGGGGTTCTGACCGGCTCTAAACTACTCAAAGGTAATATTGAGGATGCCTTTGGCATTCCAACTAAGGTTCAGAATCAGCCGCAACCAATAATCGCACGGCTCTCTAATATTAGATTTCGCTCAGACTTTATCTCCTGCAAGATAAGAAACAAAAAATCACTAATAGCTCAGGAAATTGATTCGAACTTGGAGGAAGAAAGGATACGTTGTGAAAATTTCGACGGCAGGGCATGGATCTTCAGGAAATCAGTCTGGATCAGCAACGTAAAAAATTATTCTGTTAAACCAGTGAGAGTCCCAGACGATGTGGATCTTGACTCTTTTTTGAAAACTTACCTCAGCTCAGCATTGACGTCAGTCCAATCCTGACTGACCTCCCTAAACCAGGCAACTAATGGCTACGTGCCTGAATCTTCGTAGCAACGCTACTCTCAACTTAGACTTTCAGACACCACTGGCTCTTCTACGCAACGTTCGTGCCCTGTTATAAGACATTCAGATACCACCGGTATTCTAAACACTCTATCTGATTTAAACTCGTCGAGTTCATATTTCAGTAACTCGTGATACTCTAGTAGCAGCAATCTGGCACCCCCTGTGGTACCGGCGTTTTTCTATGTTAATCCTCTTAGCTCTTCGGCCACTGTTTTTGATGTCTAACCTCCGGCTCTTAACCAAACATCAGCTAATAATTGTTAATTGCCGATTATTACGTGTAGCACGTATTAATGCTAAATCTTTTTTAACAAAGTTAATTTATACTATAGACCTTATTAACCTATACAGTCTAGATATTATAGCTATCTCCGAGTCGTGGCTCCATAGAGAAAGTCCCAGTTCGGCGCTGGCGATTAATGTGATAATGTGATAAGAACGGGCCGAAGGAGGATATCCCTGTAGACATCTTCGCAATAATAGTAAACCTTAAGATAATAAAAATTGGCTGAGTAGCTGTATACAGGAGTCCTCAGTCGAATGCTGCTTGGGACGACGATTTAGAGGATGTGCTGATTCGTGCGAATGGGGCAGCGGACCATATATTACGAGCAGGTGATTTCAATATCGATATCTCTGGTACGGACCAGCTAGGTTGGGTGAAGCTTAGCAATCTCGTTCGCTCTTTTTCCCTAAATCAGATTATCAAGGAACCTATGCGCACTACAGATAATTCCTCTTTAACAATTGATTTAATATTGATCAGTGAAAAATTACAGTTTCCGGATTCTGGAGTAATTAAATTGTCCAAACCGTTTGATCATGATTTGGTTTTCTGCATGTTAGTTGTGGGGACAGGCTACATACCAGGTATATTCTGCTTTGTAAGGGATTTCAAGAGAGTAGATATTGGTATGTTCGATGGGGTAGCAAGAGCGGCGAATGGGGACATTGTTCAAATGGCTGAAACGGTGGATGACAAGGTGAATTGCTTTTCTCAAATTATCCTATCCCTGATATACTCCTTCTGCCCACTTCGAAAATTTGGAATTGCCATATCCAAACCTCCATGGTTCTCAGATGCAGTCAAAAAGATATCGCGAGCCAGGGATAGAGCACGATCCAAATGGCGAAGGGATAAAACAGACCACGTTAAATATGCTTACCTTCGTAACCTTGCAACGGCTGCCTTTTCCTACGCTGGTCCGCGCCTCTTAAACAGCCTAAAAACCCGCTGGCTTCTTACTCCATCCTCACTGTAAGAGAGGAAACGACTGAACGCCTTCGCATGACAGCATGCTTTTTCTCTTTATAAAAAGTAATCTTATTCTTGTCTTCGTTTATCTTTAGGCTCCACAATATAATATAAGCTCAGTAAGTAGATCACATTATTAGATTAGACACATTAGACCACAATCTGTCCCTTCCTAGCTCTGCGATGATATCGAAAACTTTATATGCAAACCCTAGTTTTTATAAGTTTCTTTTACTTATAGCTTAAAATAGATTAAGGGCTTTAGGTTTATTATCAGCTATAAGCTGTACCTCGCCCGTTGGGTTCTCATGTTATGTCCGATCGCCATGCACTTATTCTTTTTTACTAACTCAAATCAAGATTTATTATTATTAACAATAAATTTTGTACAACTCGTCACGTTGTGCGTCAACAAAAACACTGACATGCAAGCAGTCTAACGAACCGCGACTTTTTTGACTGCGTGCGTGACGAAAAGCGCGAGTCTGTTTAAAATTACAAAGTATAAGGTTGTACACTGCTGTCTTGCTGTAGATGCCGTTTCAGAGGTATCCTTTATCTCCTTCGTATAAATCGAGACTCGACAATCCATAAACAATCAGGGCCGTTAAATCATTTCTGTGGGAGATTCGTCTTAAAAAAATGTTTTGTTGTGTTTTTGGAATTTTGATTTAATAATGCAATAATGGACGTGAAAATGTTTTTTGGGGTTTTCTAAACGTAAAAAAAATCTATATAACCTCACTGTCGAAATGATATTAGATTATTATTTTATACACTTGTGATTTCGCATTTCAGAAGTATATATTTTTAATCCGAAGAAAAATTAATTTTCAACCCAATCAAATAGACATGTAGATAATTTGCCTCGGTAATATACAATATAATTGAACTATATAATTACTTTCGACAGTTTATTCAACTTAATTTACTTGGTATATGTATAATTTAAGGCAAGTATACGTTTAGCATGAGTCTCAATAACGATTATCCTCGAAAAAGGTTTAATATTCCAAACATAACCTCAAAACAAACTTTTCTATTTTATGCATGATATGCATTCAATTTTTCTGAAATGAAGTTAAGTTTGTTTTTAGGCACCTGTTTTCACTTCGTATAAAAGCTTTTTTTCTTCTTCGAAAGATAAACATTTCCTGTTGATTTCTTTCGACATTTGCGTAACGCGCATCCCTGCCGATAAAAAGGCACTGAAACAGCACTGAAACAACACTGCCCAGTACCGTTCCAGTACTGCTCGTTTAAAGATACTCAGATTCCAGTTTTAAATTATACACGCCAAAACAGACAAAACTTTTTTATTTAACTTGAAAGAAGTACATTAGCTGTAATTACTATAAATAACTGCCCGCCCGGTACGCGACGAATACAAAAGGACCATTATATGACCGTCGCATCACTTTGCCGTTTAGGTAACGAATTCAGCACACACATCCACTAAAATAGCACTGGGGTCCCAGTGCCGTTCGACAGTGCTTTTCCATTGCCTTCTTATCCGCATGGATAATATGAACACTGAGAGATTAGAAACAAACTGAAGAAAATGCCCTGCGAATTTTTGGAATAGACTGAAGCAGACGACACGATTAATCCCCAAGGGGTTGGCCATTTGAGCTCGCAGCGCTTCTCTCTCGCCTCCTCAGACCACCTTCTCCTCTATAACGGGAACTTCTCGAATGGGGTTGAAGTGTAATATTAAAATGACAAATATTACTATTTAGATATTATGACTTACAAAATACTCTATTCGAACCAACAAGGGTTTCCCGCTCTTTGGGCGTCTTTGTAATTAGGTACTTGACGCAGGCGTCACCGTACAGCCCGTACAGGGACCGTGATAGGAGGAAACGGAAATGCACAATTTAAAATAGTCGAGTATAGAAGAACATGATATAGGCGAGACTTCACTGTAATTATCTTTTAGCACTCTCACACACACGCACGCACACCTGCACATACTTACCCACAAAACTAAAGACTATAAACTACGTTGACCTTCCTGGAAGGAAGGGATCTAACTCCAAAAAAATGGATTTTTAGTTTTTTACATCAATCAATAATTTCTTGGGGTTGCACATTCGTAACAAAAATATATTTCTTTATTTGCAAAATCCGAATTGTTATTAAACAGCAAAATGAGGCTCTCTTATAGAGTTCCTGAATTGGGCCGCCTCTTCAATCACTTCGTCTGTAAAATATAGCTCCCAGGAGTTAGGTTCCTGCTTCGCATATGGAAAAGATTCGCAGGTAAGAAAAAGAAAATAGTTTCCAGGAAACCGCCTGAAATTTAACAAGACTTACGTAATTTTCGTTTTGCTAAGTATTGCACAGGCCACGTAGGTTTAATTTAGTTCAGCCGAACACGCGGAAAGCTCAACCCTGCTCGGTCATTTCCTTCATAAATCACAATTGTGACTTAAATTGTGGACTTCGGGACTTTTGGAATAATCACTTGGAGTTTTCTTTTTTGAAGTCATAATTGTGCTTGCTTCTTCCCAGACGTCATAAAAGGGCCAAACCGTTCAACGTTTATTTTTCAAACCGACCGGTTAGTAGATTTTAATGATAGAAGTTAAACGGTTCGATACGCGATTCTGATTGCTGCGCACACCCGTAAGATGCTCAGCGCGCCAATCTCCTATAAAACGTTATAGGTTATCCTTGTTATAAATTTACTATTATTATCACCTTAATATTAATTATTATTATCGTATGTATTATTAATAATTATTATATGAAATATTATATTTTTTTGAATGTTTCTGATCGCGAGGACAGGTGTACATAATAAAGTAGTGGAAGTTAGAAAAGTAAATAGGGTTTTTATTATAAGTCAATACATCATTCCTTATTTCATGTGCTTATGCTAATAAGAATATCGGCAGACTGACTGGCCGTAGCGGTGACTGATTCATAGCGGTCGAGGAGTAAGGTGAGGAGATATAGAGCAAGCATAGACGCGGGCGCTTCAAATACTTAACAGTCCCTCCCGACCGCATTCATCATGGTCATATCACCACCATATCGCACCTTGAAAGCACATGAACTTCTAGGATCTTTCTAAAAATAAGATAAACCTAATTAATTGTTGGAATTCAGAATTTTTCTCGCCAACTTATTATGTAAGTCACGCGCTAAAGGTTTGGCAAATAATTCAGCTAATTGTTCTTTAGATTTCACCCATCCCAGTTTTATAAGATTTCTAGCTACGCATTCTTTAACAAAATGCTCTTTAACCTCAATCATGCGACGAATTTTATTTCCACCATTTGTCTCAGCTGTTACTATGGCGGCTTTATTATCGCACCATAATTTCATAGGAAGTAATTTTTGTGAATCTTTTAAAATGAGTTTCAATGAATTACATAGAGAAAACATTTCTCTGCTTCATTTAATTAAAGAGCTACATATAGTTTCGATAGAGTTTTCTCATACTTGGCACCGTTCACAAGTGATTTTTTTTCATTAAATCGAGCGTCCCTACTTTCATAAATATTACTATCTTCTGGCCTCAGAAATTGATATCCCGTGGAAATATATCGTACTAAGATCACTCGCCTGCCTTCAGCTCGAGATTTCGGTCCCACCTTTCTTTGTACTTTAATGTACGCCAAGCAACCAAATATTTTAAGTTGGTTAATATCATAATGATGGTTAGAAACAATTTTTCGTAGTGGCGTTTTCATATTATTTGACATGTGTGGTGTTCGATTTTATGCATACATAGACGCATTCATAGCCAGATCCCAGAGAATTTCAGGAAGCTTTGCATCATACATGTATGATCTGATCTTCTTTTGCAAAGTCAAGTTACATCTTTCGCTCACACCCTTATGCTGAGGAGTATCTGGCGGTGCTAATTGATCATGTGTATTTTTATAGAAAAAATATAAGTTTTGAATAGAAGGAACAGACACCATAACGGCACTGTAGAATGGATCCCTCATTTTATCGTCTGACAGAGATTTAGCACCAGAGCTGTTTTCATAATTTCGAATATGATCCTCAAATTTTTCACGGAACGTACCTGCTTTTTCGGTCCTGGAATATATTCCATGCTATAAATTTCTTTTCTCACCGTATGCGAGGATACATTTAATTGGAGTCTTTTAATTTTCTCTTAATTTTTTCATCATTTCTAAAGGATCTTTCAACTTAATAATTTTTGAATGATAACTTAATTCAATATGATTGGTGAAAATATCTCGAACTTTAAATCTTTGATCTTTTTAAGATCTTATTATCAATTGCTGTAAAATTGCTATTTTCATTAATTATATGTTGTAAATTGCTGGCTCTTAATTTATGTGAAAAGTAATCAACAAAAAGTTCGTATTTCATGTTAGTATTTAGCTTGTAATCATGTTTGATATTGTTTGTATTTTTATTCAGAATTTCAAGTTTTAAAGTATTTTTCACACCTTCTATTGTAGCGTTATTATTGTCTTGATCATTTTTCTCTGTAGCCCGCTTTACATAACTTTGAATGAGTTTCACAATCTGACCTTGCAAAACTTGCTCCCCGCTTGCTTGAACCTCACTGTCAATATGCTAGCCTATTATACACATTCATTCAGATAAATCAGTTGATAATATAAAATTTTATTTCATTATTCACACCTTCATTTTATTTTATTTTACTATGACACACCAGTAAAATATTTCTGCCCTTTCTCAGATGTGAGTATGAGTTTCTCATCACTCATATTCAAGGTAATGACTTCGTCCTTGTGAAGCTCGTTGAGCTTGAAATTTTCCTCAAAATGTTTCCAAAAATTCTTCAATGAGGTCTCCGCTGTATATTTCTACTTAACGCAATGCACACATCATCATTCAAATTCTTTTCATTGTTAGACAATTCGACGAAACGCAAGCACGCACGAAACGAGTCAAAACATGAAACCGACCTGTAGTCGTGTTTCTCTCTTTCTTTCTCCGGTTCTACTATCGGCGAGAAAATTCGAGTCCTCTGGGTTTGACGTTGAAAAAGTAAGGGAAAAGAAATTCGTAGCTTAATG